>JAWQUT010001517.1:0-18132 GCA_033807755.1 Ellobium chinense
CCCCCCAAGCCCTCATTACTGGAAGCAGAGCATGCCAAAAGAGAAAAGGGGACATGAAATATAACCCCTGAGTAGTACGACCGATTACAGAGCTATAACCTAAATGCTAACACCGTTCCTCTCTTGTCCTGTATGTGAGCAGTCGGGAAATGTGTTAGGATCACGGGTGAACACTAGGCTCACACGTGATAGTTAGGAACCAATGTTCTGGCAGTAGGTATTTGGAAATTAAATTGGCGTGAAGTAAGCTTCATTGTAGTGTAGTAGTAGCTGCGAGACCCTATGTTGGATTTCCAATACGGACGTAAAATTTTGTAGTGTACCCTTCCTTTCAAAATTCATCTTTCACAGCAATTTGGTAAAATGTCTAGTGTCACACTTGCCTAGGTAATATTATTACAGCTCACATTCCTCTCCCAATGATCATTAATAAATAGGAGAATACTATAAGTACTGTATGAATATATAGCCCAAGCCTGGACGAAAAGTTACTGAGTAGCCCGATATTTCTTTTCTCTACCCGAAGATATGATTACTTTTGTCCGGTTACACCATTGTAAACTTACACTGACCAGAGAAGACGCTGAAAAAAGTGGTCGTTCTACCTAATCGGAATTTAAACAATGTGTAAGTGCTTTAAACAATTGTAGTAAAGAATGTGAGAGTGAGTGAATGATGGAAGAAGGGTTTGGAAGAGTGAAGGAATGAACTGATTGCTAAGAATATACAATGTTGTGCTTGCTCATTTACAACTGGATGTGGTCTGAGCTTAATAAACGTATTGTTATTGTTCATGCTATTGCTGTTGTTGTTGTTGTTGTTATTGTTACTTATCTAAGTAACGCAGAAGTAGAAGGACAGACTAGAGGGAACCTGTTCTTTAATATAATAATGATAAGCGTGCTTTTCTTCATTGACATAACGTAAGCATAGACACCTTAGCCCTTTTTCTGCAGCATGAGACTATTTTAAGTCTAGCCAACAAGGAAGGATTCGGGAAATCCGATATTTGCTAGTTTTTCAGGAAGCGTTTTCGAGTTTCAATGATATTTAGAACTGATAACATGTGCCCAAACTGTAAATGTTTCACATCTCCAAAACTAATAAATCTATCGAAATGCCACTTTCGTGAGAATATAGATCTCGCTTGGGGCTTTCGGAAAGTGGTCTCAGTTTAAAACACCCAAAATGTTACATACGACCCTTTGTGAGATAGGCGAAGCAATTATCAAACCCAAGATTTTGATTTGGACATTAATGTCACAGCGATTTCTTTTTGGGCAGGGTTGGAAACGTTTGCATAGATTACAGTTTAAGTAAATGATTTGAGTATTCACATGAGCAGTGCCTCATCTTTGATTTTCATGGATTGTTTACGCTGCAAAGCCCATCTGAATAGTCCTTGCTGCGCACCAAGCTGTAGTCCAAAAATTAGCTCAAATGCAAATATTGTTGTTGTTTTTTTCAGAACTTTAGACCTGTACTGATGAATGTATCCCAAATTATGTGCGAGCTCCGAACATGTGACATGGTTATGGGATACTAGTAATGGAATACCACGCCCTTGGTGGGCAGACAGTGACGCTAAACCTCCTCTATCGAATTTCATGCAGGCAGACGGTTCCGACCGAATTTTGCGTACATCAGTTTCGAATTAGTAACATCGGTGAGAGATCCGGGCCTGTCTGATTAAGCAATAATATTATCTTCCTACTCTCTGTAAGGTTTCACTCCGTTTTAGCACTTGGGAAGGGTTGCTACTGATAAAGGCGTTATTGACCTCTATTGTGCCACAAGTTAGTCCTTGTTATTTGATGAAAGAATCCTGTACTGTTGCCCAGTCAGGAGCCAAAGCAAACTTGAAAAAGCGCCCAAACAGCGCCAAAATATGCTGAAAAGGAGCAAAAAAGTAACCAACTAATNCTTCCTTCTCCCAAATCCCTAGGACACACTGAAAAATCATAGACCACTTTAATTATCATGTATATTATACGGTCTGCCGGGCGTCACAGGCTACAATTCCAGCAACCATTCTTTCCCTTTCTACTCCCCCCTTGTCAGAAGAACGTGATTGGGTCTTATGGTCTGTTACACCAGCTCATGTTGGCTGATACATCTTTTACCTTGGGAATCGAGGTTTAGATGACGCAATCGCACTACTGTTTATATATTTGTAGTTGGCTTTGTTGCAGTTGACTGATTGAGAAAGGTCTAAACTCATCATTACCGTCCTGAGGCTTTGTGCATCTTCTCTCTTCATCCCCATCTCTTTTTCTCTCACCCTCTCCCTGAGAACAACAACAGCAGCTGCAGCAGCAGCATCAAAAACAACAACAGCAACAACAACAGCAACAAATACATTCTGATCTCAGTCCGAATGAAAAGATTAAGAAAAAGAGAAAGGACAAATGAAAAGGGACGGGTGTGTTGAAAGAGATAGCTTGTGGGGAAGAAAAAAGTTTTTCGTTGCTCAAACAGAAAAGGATGGGTGTTACACTCTCAGCTGAAAAAATAAAAATAAAAATTCAAATGCAGTATTATTCGTGACAAGATAAAAACTTTATTTTCTGTAAACGATAGCACCATTGAGAGATAAATAGCACAAAAAAAAGAAAAAAAAGGAAGAAGCACATCATACATTGATACTCCCTTGAGTGATTACGATTCCATTTACCTCGCTTTTTCATTTCTTAGGGTGGCCATTTTTATCGGGAAGCAAAGAAAAATAAGGATAACTCACTGCGTAAAATTGCCTTTGCTGGCGACGGAAGAGTAAGTGAATCCCGTCAAGACTACACAAAAAGCGCTGGCAACATAACTACTTTTTTTGTGTAGTTGTTGTCACGTGAGCACGGCGATCTTTCTTATGGCTGCTAATCTAAGACTACTTCGTGACCAGTATTGATACATGAAGGATGCTGTCCTGGAAGAACGTCGCCACTAAAAGTAAAAGTCCGCTTGGCTTGCTCTGAGAGTGACGCAAAGTATCGCTCTCGATCTAGTCTAGCAAAAAACGACACGTGCCCCTACCGAAATGGCGGACCATGTGTTTAGTTGATTGACTCCTCTGCACTAGTGACTGTACGGAAAGTGCTGGGAATTTGAAATCTCTAGGTGTTATATTTATGTCACAGATGATGAAATGAAAACATAAAATGGCTAACTATTATAATAGTTTTAAAAATGCTCACAAAGTTGAGTTGTTTAGATTTCATGAAGTTGAAATCCATCTAGCACATGGATGTTGTCTGCTTTTGCTGGAAATTTTAAATATCTAGGTGCCACATATTTATATGCCACAACTGAAGAATTGAAATTACGAATCTAAATATTCTTATAGTATTTTTTATATGACGTAAGAATGGCCGGTATACGTCTAATACATTGGCCCCGGCACATCATTTCTGACAGGTCTTTTAAATACCTTTTCATTCCCTCTGCCGTGAAAAAAATTACATCATCTAGGTCAATTCCTAAGTCATATGAAACAAAACTGCCAAACCTGTTCCACAGAAATCTGAGTGGGTCTGTTTGGAAATAGCCCTTTGCTTCAACAATTTTTTAAATCTTATTTCTTTTATTATGTCAAGGGCATTTTTTGCAGTTCTGCAAAAGGGAATTTTTTTCCACAGGTAAAAATGCATATGTAACCCACCCTTGGCATGGTGTTAAAACTGACCCAACACCGGTCTTAATTATGTTAATCACTGGACCAATAAAACGATAATGATAGCGTCAATTCGTTCTGCATGCCAAGGATTGTGATACAAATATATCTGGTTGGGAGATGGGTATTATCAAACATATTCTGCCGGGAAGACTAGCTTACTAATATAAGCCCCTTAGAAAACTATAGACGTAGATTTGCCAAAAAAAGTGTGTTGATGTGCTTAAAACCCATTTTTTTTGGGGCACCTCTTAAAACTCGGTAACGTTGNAGCTTTGAAATCATGAAACATTTTTTTTTTTTTTATGGAGGAAGGGGAGTGGGAGGGGTAGCAGGGCACACGGTATATTCTGTAACACGCATGTTGATACTGGCCTCCCATACCAACTTCCTTTTCGCGCCTAAATTGTGACATACGATAATTTTTACACATTAATAATCTAGGACATTTACCAAGTTCTTATAACATTCGTAGCTTGCAACAATAAGCTTTTGAGATTTGTGAAAATATTTTGATTGAAGAGTGCTTTTCCAAAACTCGTTAAGTGGACATTCATAGAGAAATAAATTAGAAGCGTATTCAGACATATGTTTCTTGTACGAGACCACATTTATGATTGTGATTCACGGTTTAATACATTCTCTGTTCTGCACTTGTTACAGGCAGATATCCAAATGGATGAATAAAGTTTATCTTAACTTATCTTATCTTACATCATTCATAACAATGACTCGTGACTGAAAGCTGGTTCCCCCTAGAGTTATGAAATTATGAATCAAGTGACAATGTATCACCCATTTATTTCAAAGGCATCAAGAGGACCCTTACTGAGTTTTAGACTTTTAATTAATTTTTTTTTTTTGAGCTCCTCAGTTGCAAGACTCAAACATTTTATTAATCTCTAGACATAACAACGGATAAGTATTCAAAATAAAATGCATGAAATTAACTCTCAACAGTCCACCATATTTTCAGCATTTTGCTCAGTGCATAGTGTCATCTTACAAATCTAGCTCTAGTGCAGTCTGTTTCTGCCCATCAGGTGTGTATCATATATGGATTTGTTCAGAAATGGATGGCCTTTGCTGTAAGCTATGTTGAACATATGTTTGTGGAAGTGTATATTGATAGTGGAAAGAAAAAGTAGAAAGTTTCTTGAAAATTTATCAACGAAAACCAAGACATACAACAAACCCACAGAAGGAAAAAAAAAAGTATTAGAGACAAATGTAGAAATTTATTTATGATTCCAAAGCCAATGCAATTGTGCATAACATATGAAAATTTCATTCAAATATCTTGAAAACTCACTGACTTATACCCATTTTATTACAGCAACCATTTTCGTCATAGACCAATGAAAATAGCAACGTCATACAAAATCATTCGCAACATTCACTTGTCGTTCATTCTAAGTTCTAAAACTTGTTACCAATGACCACGCAATACATCTTACATCAAGGAACACAATACTGAAAGAAAAATCAGATTTGTCACATGGACAGCTATGACAATAAAAAAACTATAAGCGGAGACTCAATACATTGATAATATTTACTGAAGAGTGAAATATATAAATCAGAACTATTGACCACTGAGAGGGTGATCTGCCAACAAGCAGTTACGGGTTTTGTTAAAACAAAAATGTTTTCCACATTTCTGGCACTGGAATTTGGACTTTCTTTCTGTTTTATCCTCTCGGTAACATCTGACACAGTTGCGTGATGAATCGGTCAGAACAGGAACTACAGAATGATCTGCAACAATTTTCTTTGAATTCTTTTCAAACAGTGGTACATCCTGATCCTCCTTCAAACCAGCTAATTCTTTTATAAGTTCAACTGTAAAATCTAACTGGGTGTATCTATTTGGTCTCTGAAGCTCTGCAATATCTGGATTTTGACGCTGATTTTCTTTGAACAAAATGAAGCTGTTTACCCTAGCAATATCTATAAAATGATACATCAAAGTTTTCCAATATTTTGCCGTTTTTCTAAGTACCTCATATTTTCCTATCATCTGATCAGATCTGTCTACACCCCCCATGTATTTGTTATAATCCTTGACTACTACTGGCTGGCTAACTTTGATACTCCTAAACTGATTGTTCACTTTTGTACGTCTGTTGCAAAAATCACGGGCCGAAATATCTGCATGCATTGTTGTCAGCATTGTAACTGTTTTATTGTCTTTCCATTGAAGAAACCCCAAATTTGATTTCCTAACCCATCTCATATGACCTCTTTCTGACTTTCTGTTAAATTCTTTTGTATTTTTCAAAGATGTAGGAACATCTTTCCGATTCACCAACAACGTGCCACATGCAAGAATTTTCACTTTCAGTAAATCTGAAAACAGCTGGACAGAGGTATAAAAATTATCCATGAAGAGTCTGTATCCTTGATTAACAATATTTTTACATAAGTTCATAACAACAGTGTGGCCAAGGCCCTTCTGAGTTTGTGCGCCATCCGATTTGCCTGTGTATACCTCAAAGTTGTATGTGTACCCCGTGTCCGAATCAGCTAATACCCACAATTTCATCCCCCATTTAGTTGGTTTATCTTTGATGTATTGTCTAAAGCTATATCTACCCTTATTCCTAACCATACGCTCATCAATACTTACACACAAATTTGGCTGCCAATACTTCATACACTTCATCCTGAGATAATCATGCATAAACCTAACCTTTGCTAATTTATCCCCTGCCTTCTCTGTTCTAAAATTTGAAACCTTTAGGAATGACTGTATCTGTTTGAATCTAAATCTAGACATAAATGACCTAGCCCATAATCCATGAAACAGCTGTTTGGTTGACCAGTAGAGCTGTATATTTGGGGCTTGGACTATGCTCATATACATGAGTAGACCAAAGAACCGATACACTTCATCAGGATGAAGATCCATCCAGTGCTTGAACAACGAGGGTTTCTGGTCCTTCATGGCTCTCGCATAATCGTTGGTGAAATCGCAGATCTTTGCAACCATCTCTGTGCAGATAAATAGCTTGAAGAGTGACGCTGGGGGAACAGAGAAAGAAAGAAAACACAAAATGAATTTTAAAATTTGTGACTGCAAAAAGGTTGGGTTTGTAAAAGGGCGGAACTCCAGAGAAGTGACACATCTCCATGAGACCTGAAAAGTTTATAAAATGTGTTATATTCAACTATGAAAATGATGTGAACACCACTTACAATTCCCATCTTTGATAAACATCAGTGATACCACAAAACATTGCAGCCATCCTTGAAATTCAGTGCAGCCATGGAATCATCCTGTCCGTCACTGAATCCCCAACCATTATACAATTGCTCAAATTGTTGTGAATGCAGCAAACATTCTAATTATGTAAAAGCTAACTTACCTGCAGTCAAAAACTTTCTCTGGTCATTCCTTGTCATGACCTCTGGGAGGTAAAGACCAGGGGGTCTTTCTGGCCTGAAGGNAAGACGTCATAAGTCATCTTTGGACTCAGAACTGGGCACTGTGGAATAAAAGCCCACCTCCATGACACTGGACATAGAGCTAGCCCTCTTTATCCATGTGACACTTCAGTTCAGACACCTCAATATATCTTCCATGTATAATGTTGCCTCTTAATATTGGGAAAGCAAACCTGGTCCACAGTAACAGAGAAAACTGGAAGGAAGGGGGGAGCGGAGACAGAGGACAGCGACTTTAAGAGACATGGATGGACTGATGGCATGATCGAGAAACGCAGAAGAAAGAAGAGAGAGAGAAAAACATCTTTTTCCATACGTCATTTGACTTTCGGCTGATCAGGCTTTGTCCTTGGTTGAGTTGGAAAAAAAAAGCTGGTTTCCCACTCCGAGACAATAGCAGTATTCCACGCAGTAGTACTAGAGACAGCATGGTATCACTGGTAAAAATGTGTGGTAGATGTTCCACTTAGGACATTTTTTATGTGTAGTCTCACTGAACTTACAGTCAATAACAACAGATGAGAAATACTATCAGTATGGGAATCCCCATCTTGTATTTACCTGGTCTATGCATTCATCAACAGCTCTGTAGAAATGTTGTCTCTGCTGTTCCAGGATGTCCACCTTGGATGAAACGAATTGAATCTGTCCCTTTGACGCCATTTTGATGAGTGCAGCGTTACTGATGAAGCTGAATGGGGTCGGCAAGATTTACAGTTTTCTTTGGTGTAGCCTGACACTGACAGTCCCTGCAGAGAAATGTATAGAATACAAGTGCTGTGTTGGGATAATTCGAGAATGACTGTTTGTTAGGCACAAGTACAATTTAAGGATAGTTCATAGAGAATAGTTTCTTCTGGAGCTTCTGACAGCTTCTGAATAGCAATAATTTTTTAGCATTTATTTTACAATAAAATGTCATTTTTATGTAGTACATGTATTTCTATTGAAGTTTATTGAAGGCTACTGTTCCGCATATTTCATCGTAAACATGTTTACGATATCTATATAGTCGGACTGTTGAAACGCACGTGGCGTTTCTTTTGCCACTATACCTTAACTATATGTATGAAGGTGTTTGCCTCTTAATACTAATAGTCTTAATCCTTACCTTATCGTTGATCTGCAAATACACTGTAGCAGTTCTGATCATAGATACACAAGTCTAAGTTTATCACTTCTAGACTCGTTGCAGTTTGATGGTGTTGCTGATGATAATGACAGCTTAGATGTGCCCAAACACCGAAAGGCATCAAACCTTTTAAAATGAAATATCTCTACATTCGCACATTATTAATGAAGAAACGTGGCGTGGATCAAGATTGTGCCATCGTTCATTGGTCAGTTCAAAGGGATGTCCAGCTTGGATGGGTCAGGCGAATGAGTCAATAACAACGACAGACATGGTGATCTTAACCGTCTCGTGGTGGTACCAGTAGCGGCGATTCTCAATGGTCGCTTCTTCCTGAGGCTTTGAGCTCTCTACAGTGAAATGCTTTACTGTTGACAAAGCAAGAGCTAGGAAAGATGAACTTTAAGAATCCCATTCCCTGAGTTTTGTTTACTTAATGCACAGTAAGTATTATACAGTCGGTCGGTCGGTCGGTCGGTCGGTCGGTCTGTCGGTCGGTCGGTCGGTCTGTCTGTCTGTCTGTCTGTTTGTCTGTGAGAGAGAGAGAGAGAGAGAGAGAGAGAGAGAGAGAGAGAGAGAGAATGCGATGTCATGAGCAGATTTCATCATAATTGTTCAGATGAATAATTTGACTACGTGGTTCCTAGAAACACCTCATGCCCCATACATGAAACAAATTAATCCATCTACGAAATAGATTTACTCCAACGACTCTCGATCAAGATGTTTGTCAACTCATTCTCTCGTTTACTTACTGACTGCTTGCATGAAATACTGCGCTCATGGTTAAAGACATTGCCAAACAACTGCAACAGCACAGTTAAAATGTACATTTAACATTAACAAATGGTGCTTACTCGAAAACATATTTTTGATTTGGTATGATATAGAAAACATTGTTTAAGATTCTAATGAAAGCCCGCATAAAACAGAAAATTTAATTCACTGAAGATATGTATATACGTCCTTTACCGCGCATGACGTCATTTAGCGTGCTATGACGTCATATTCCTCGCATCTGACTGAATACTAATGATGTAATAGGATGTCCGGCACATTCACTAGGCCAGTTCAGCTCTCTCGTGCTTTATAACGTACATTTCACGTCCTTTGAAAACTGTTTAGTCTTTAGGGAGTGAAAAGCTGCAAGAGTCTAAGTGATAAAAAAAGAAAAAACTATCAGAGTCAATTATTGCACAGTACAAAATTGTTAAGAAATAGTCGTATAACATGAAGCTACACTGCAAACGTAGTGAAATTTTGTCCTGAATTCGTAAAATAATTGTTGCAGGCAATATTCCCCCAATGGCTTCCGCAGATTTCATTTGTGCGGGCCTGTGGTCTGTAAAAGAAAGCCAGATTTTTAACCCGTTTTCATCTTCCTCTCCTAACCCCATTCCCCTATTTCTTTCACTCTTCTTTCTTCTATTCCTCTCTCTTTTTCTTTTTCTTTTGTTCCCTCGCGCATTCGTATAATGTCTTCTCCTGGTCATCCATGCATCCATGCACATGTCAGTTCTTTCACAACAGAAATTAGGCTTGACATTGCTCTTTAAGTTTTACGTCATTTAATAATATAAAAATATGTGTATAAATAGCAGTTACCTTCATTGATTTCCCGCTAGACTATATCAAAAACACTCAGAGTCAGAGACCACATACCGAGTTTTGGACAATGTTTTTCAGTTGCTTTTCTGTTTATTTTCATGAATCAGACGCCCATTGTGTGGAACTGCCTCGAATCAATAATGACTACAATGGCCAGAATAATGACTACAGATACATCTATGGTTCAACAGTGTTCAATCCGTCCCCAAGACAAGTAAGTATCAAGCCTCGCCACAAAGTAATCATCTACCTAAGAAGCATGACTACATGTACTACTTATTTCCTGGCAGCAGGAGTATTGTTGACAGGCACCGGGAAGCAGAAATCATTTAATCATATACTGATCAGAGGAGACATGTGAAGTGAGTATAGAAGTATGCCTTAACAGGTGGGAAAACAACTCCACTGTTGCATTTCTCTAATAACTAAAAGCACAGCCGTTTATTACGTAAACAGTGTCACAGGCACATCACACACCTCTCCATGCCCTTGTCTCCCGGCAAGAAGAGACCTGTACGTGGTTGGTTCTTGGCGCTAGACTTGATTAATGACTATCTTACTAGATTACTGCCTGAATGCCGATAGCCGAGAAGTAGAAACCTCACATTTAGTGAAGTAATGATATAGACTAGTATCCGGTACCGGTGAATATGATTAGTATGAGTACTATTACTACTATGGCCTGTCATTACTTCTTAAACTGGGATAGGCAAAGACCTAATGAGTATAATCTTTAGACAGTGTCTGATGCAAAAGCTATTAATCAGATCTGAGAAACGGGGCATTTTAACAGAAATGTGATGAAGTATAACACATGACAAAGTACCTTCCATATTGAACAAATATCCATATCATTCTCCATTCATCAGTATTTGCAAAACATTTATCCGCACTGGATATAAATAAGTAAAGAAAGAAAACTGTAACAATTTAACAAATTTAAGACTCAAATTTTCGGACAGGCGTCCTTCTTCAGATGCAGAAAATGATTGAAGTCTCCATTCATCAGTGTTCATCAACCTCTTCAAAAAACCTTATTCTCTTTGGCAGAATGCAAAACCCTTAGTACCCCACTGTTGCCACCCATTGTCTTTGGCAGTGGGTTGTAAAATGTTATTTACTTTGGCTCCACATTGTCACTGTAAGCAATACTATAGTCTAACTCAGACATGCCACTTTGTAGACAATTTTCTGAAATGAAAGAATGCCATCTTTCAGTCGGAGAAAGCTTTCTGACATCAGTCCAAGAAACTACTTGGGATTTTTTTTTACCATCATAAATGTTCGCCTTGGGCGTATATGTATGCACATACAAGTTTCCCTCTGCAAAGAAGAATCTTTTCCTGATTTGAATTGCTAATCAAGATGAGCATGTTTAATTTAAAATTATGGAGTGTATGTGAAATCCCAAAAAGATTAGAGAATGTTAGGAAAAATGAGTGGCATCCTTGCTAACTGTGCATAACCATCATTATTAATTTCTTATGAAATTGTCATTATGTACAGGCAGGTACCTTATACAGGGTGAGTTTTTTGAGAATTGAGATAACAACAAAGGTGACCAGATGTTTCGCCAACGGATGTTTGGCCATGGACGTTTGGCCGACCGGATGATTGGCTGACTTTTGGGATTTTTTTGTTGTTGTGGGGGGGCGTACCTTGCTTTTATTTTAATTTCATGTCAAATTTCACTTACTATGAACTTATTATGTACATGGGGTTTGTCCAAAACCGCAGAGAAAGCAAGAAATTCATCATGAGCCAAAATGAAGTGGAAAAAATATGGCGGTTAAATGTCCATGCAGCCAATTGTCCAGTCGACCAAAAGTCTGTCGGCGAAATATCCGTCGGCCAACCGTCCATCGGTGAAACGTCCGGACACGTCAACAAAACCTTTTCCATGTGGTTCTGAAATGAATATACTGTGGTTGTAGTCTTTGGCTGTCATATAGCAGGTTAATAAGACAGATTGTCTATTCAGACTGCAGATAGAAGGAAACTTTTTAATTTCACAGTTGGCTGCTGATAAATCCTTGTTTTAGCCTTAGTCGATTAATGATCATCTGATACAATGAATTTTCCTTATTTGTATATAATGTTTGGAACAGGTGAGAGGGTTGTTGCTGTCTAAGTAGTATTAAACAGATGGTTGCAATTTGGAGATTAGCGAGATGGACGGATGCCAAACATTTTTCAAAGACTGAAAACCAGCTGTGATGAAATTGGAGGATATTTTAACGAGCAACACATATGACAAAGCAACTTTCATATTGAGTAGAGATCTCTGTGCTGATCTTTGTGTCAAAGTTTGTACTTGGCTGCTGCCATCTCTGTTAGAGCTATAGGAAAGCCTAACAGTCTTCTCTGAAACCTTGTCCCCTTAGCATTATTTTGATTGTTGGACCAGGCTTGATTGTAATTTAACTGGCAGCATTTGACTTACAGACAGAGCATTTCTTCATATACAGCCAGTGGCACACATACAAGCCATGAATGATTTTATGAGATTATAATTTACAAGAGATGCAATCAAAAGGACCTAGAAATGTTGGTAGATATAATATAACTTCAGGCATTATGGGAAACCAACATACACAAAAGTAATGTCTGCAGTATGTGTTTTGAGAAAGAAATGTATTGGTCTGAGGTATTCTCTGGCTTTTCTTAATTTTAAGTTCAACTCTAGTAGTGCCAGGCATCTGCAGACCATGCAAAACCCTCCCTGCATGGTCTAGTCTCAGCTGCTCTGCTGTTACATTTGAAAATGGCAGCTCTGCTGACTATCAGGCAGCTGCACAACTTCGGCTAATGTCTCCCATTTTGCCTACAAGATGTGAAAAAATCTGGTGCTTGCTTTGAAGGGGTAGCGTACCCGTGAGAATTTATTTGACTTTCATGTGACCATTGTCACGGATAATGACCGCTGCACTTGTTGTTTGCTGGTGGATCAGCCCACACCAGGCTGCAATATTTGATTGTCACATCCAGCTCTCGGCAGTGAGCTGCAAATTTTGTTTATTGCTGCATTCAAACCTGGCGGGGGGATGTCAAATTAATTCTATCAAAGCAGCCTAAGGGTTAAAAAGATACATTTGTAGTTTGTCCTCGGCTGGTTTCTGAGCCTCTGTGGCTGTGAGATGTGCCCATTATTGAAATGGCCAGTTGTAGACAGGGCCGTGGTTTGTCACAGTAGACCTAGTGAGACCGCATGCCACTTGGATGTTATCTGTTCCCTGTCTTGTTCTCAGGTCTTGAAGTTTGATGTGCAAGAGGAGATAGTACATCAGTGGTCTTGTGGGGATCACCACTACCCTGCCGAGCCAGTGTTTGTGCCAGCACCTGGGGCTACTGAAGAGGATGATGGTGCGTTGCTATTTATGGTATAATCAACTCCACTTTTAAGCTAATTAAATAATTGCAACTTTTGCTTAATAACAAGGTGTTTCCTATAACAAAAGGCTGTATTTCTATATAAAAAATAACTGGATAATGGCAATTCTTTTAAAGTGCAGTATTTCACATGCTCCTGAGGAGTTGCGATTAAATGGAGTTGACTGTACCACAGAGCTGTCAGTGCTCTTGTTGCTATCTTTAAAGTCCATTTTCATTTCCACACAGATTTTCAACTTGGTTGTGATGATTCTTGCAGTATCAGTTTGCAAAATAATACCCTTGTGGGATCCTATTTCATGACTTAGTATCCAGTTTCCTGACTTGGTATCCCATCTAAGTCATGCAAAGCTCACAGACACTGTTGTGAATATGTGCATATAACTTCTCTCTAACTCCATTCCAATGCATGTTTTGATAGAACTGAAAGTTGTAATGTTATAGGGTAAAAAAAAAACTATGGCTAGGGGTGCTGTTGGCAGCCGATTTTGGGGTCTCTTGCGGTTGTTTTGGTTTCATATCTTGGGAATGTGCTCAAGCTCATCATTAAGAATGGTTAAGTTGTGGGTAGTAGTGAAATTTAATGATACATAAAGACAGGACAAATTTGTGAGAACAAATAGTTAGCTGTAAATTTGAATATGGCAGGCATAACTGATGATGACCATTATTTTTGCCCGAGATGGTTTTGTTTCATTTTGTTTATTCAGTTTTTATAACACAGAAAATAATGACTCATAATAAATAAGGTTTTTTTGTTAATTGAAAGACACACTTGTTTACCTCTCGAAATTTCATTATCACAGATTTTCCTGAAAATTAATTTGTGAAACAAGGGTCTCAAAATCCGAATCCTGAATTATTGTGATCCGAATCCTGAATTATTGAATGGCACTCACATTTCCTAGTCAGAGAAGAAATGATGGGTTTCATCAAGCCTTGCATTAGTAGGAGGGATTGTTCTGTGTACACTCATCTGTTCACCAATCTCCTGAAACTAGTCAACAAGTAGATTTCTGAAGTCCATCACTAGACTGCACTCACCAAACTGATCAACTAATCAAGCTGGGTGAGATATGAATTAGGTATTTTCAGCTCCATCACGTGACCTAGGAAATCTTGCTCACACGTTGGTTTGTTTACATGCTCTGCTCATGTATGATTACTCGTCATTTATCAAAATATCCTAACACTCCCTAGATCACGTGGTGTAACTGACCCGTCTGAAAATACCTCATTGTCTTCATGTACATGATGTCTATAGCCAACTAGTTAGCCAGTTCGATTTGATGTGCGTGTGGATGGCCCATGATGCAAGTTGAGTGGAACTTCCAAATAAAATATGTATGGTTGCATGGAAAAAGTTTACTTACTGTTGAGGTATACTAAATATCAAAGGTCACTTGCATCATGAAACGATAGAGTAACAATGAATCCATTCATGTAAAGGTCATACCTAATAACCAGTGTTTTCTCCAGGTCATATGAGATGGGGATGATATTACCCATTTGGAGGGGAGGGGGGAATAGGGGCATAGGTAAATTTTAAAGGGGATTTTAGATTTTTTTTTCAAATTCTTTTCATTGTCTGGGCAAACAGGGGGTGGGGGATGGGATGGGGATTGGTGCTCGTGCGGTGAATTTTTGACGGGGATTTTTTCAAATTTTAGGGGCAAATCTCATGAATGAGCAGTCAAAGTACACTCAGGAGAAAGCACTGAATAACATGGTATGCATAGTAAATGAGTACTTAATATTTAATATAAAATGTATCAGTCAATTTCTTATTTGGTCGTGTATCATTACGTAGCTGAGTCCTGTTGTAGATCTATTAACTTGTATAAATCTGAGAGTGCCCAAATAATATACATCTGAGACTGCACAAATAGTATAAATCTGAAAGTGCACAACCTTTCCAGTCCATTCTTAGACGTGGGTATATTCATCATCATACCTGATATTGTTCAACATAAAGCCAGAAATCAATGAGAGCAAAGTACAGGAAAAAGTAATCCATACTGTGAGAGTTCTTTTTTCTTTTTTGTTTTGTCAGGATCTAATGTTTGTGAAAAGTTGGAATCAGCTTTTTGCAAGCTCAACAGATGGTTCTCTTATGTATATATACCCGTTCAGAATTCTCAAGTAATCTATTATAACACTACTGCTGACAAAAAAATATCTGACTTACTATTACTAAACTGACAATTCGGCCTCATATGCACAGAAAAATATGCTGTAATCGGTACTGTATTAATAATGAGAGGTAGCAGTAATATCTAGTTTTGTGCATCCTACATTGATAGCAAATTACTACACTAATAAGCCATAGAGCACACCGAGGTTAATGCATGAAAACTAATTTGCACCACAATATCCAAAATGCAGACAAGCCATAACTGACATATCCCAGCATGTGTACAAGAAATTCAAAGTGGGAACCACAGATATCTGCCCCCTTGGATGTGTCCCTCAACATGCAGAACACATCCTGTGGTCATGTTCTCAGAACACACAAATCAGAACACACATTGAATATCACCTACTGCACTCTGATAGAAATTCTACGGCTCAGTAGAGGACCCAGTCCACACCGCGTCATTCACAGAGGCCTCTGACCTACTGATCTAACAGATGTTAGCAGAAAGAATGAAGAAATAAGCCATTTGAAACTTTAAAAGCAAGTTTTCATGGGAAGTAATTTTCAAAAGTCAATGCTAAACTTTAGAATTCACAAAAATTAGATCCCTGTCCAAAAAAAAAACAACAACTACATCTCTACTATAAATAGTATAAATACATGAACATTTTACAAATCATATTTTCAGTGAGTTTCCCAATTATTCTTTCAAACAGGGCTCAAAATGTCCAATTTTAAGCTTTAAATACCAACAGTAGGTATACAGACAAAAAATTCTGAATCAATTTCCTTTCAATATTATGGGACATCACTCCATAAAATATATCATCATCTGACTGCAATAACTCTGTAGCTGCTATCATATGCTTTTTTTGTTACAAGATTACTTCACCGCAATGAAAATAAATGATTCACTAAGTGCAGAGAGCTGTACCTGATGCTTTGGTGGAAAAGGAATGGGCAGCCACCTGAGAGACAACAATGATGCTCGACAGAAATCTGCAGATCCATGAGTGACTCTCCGCCAAAAGACCCAACATTTGACACTATAAAAGAGGCTGATATTCTTATTTCTTTTCTATAGCCAGGTAGCAGTGGAAGAATGTCAATGTACTGATAAGAAATTTGAGTAAAACTTTTAAAAATGCCCTTTTTAAGCCTCGTGATGCTGTGATAGAATTTATTTTACCCTCCACTCGCTTTACTTAAGAACGGCAACAGAATATATTCGCATCTCTTTGCTGGCCTCTGAGCATGGTGGAAGAATTTTGCACTCCAATGTCACCTAACCGTGTGGCAGACAACATATACAATGATCATTATCCCTAACAATGGCCATGCAGCTGCAGGTAGCTTGACCCGAGAGGCCTCATACTATTATAGTTAATTCGGTGTGATTATTGTTTCAGTGTGAACTATGCTGAGTGAAAGCCAAACAATGTCTGGATTACTGAGAAGTAATATTTTGTGTCTATTTTCCCCAAATAGTCTGAAAGAGCGCTTTGCAAGGATCTAATTTTTGCAAACCTTGACTGAACGATGATTTCTCAATTGTGTGTGAATTTAGAAGTCAAGAGTAATATGAAGTGATGGAAACTGGTAGACCTATTAAACTCTCCAGACTGGCAATCCCGCCTTGTGTTGATAATAATAATACTATAATAATAATCATAATATTTATTATCTTAGAACTATTATGCATCCATAAAGTAAAGAAAGAGGAGTAATTTGAAATGACTAATTTGCATTTCTTTTCTGGGGCAACCACCCATGTACAATTATTTACTAGATATAGTCCCACTGAAAAATTTTGAATGGGAATTTTTTTGCAGGAAGCAGTCTAATTTTTGCAAGTCAAGCTCAACTCCCAAAATTTGCAAAAATTAGATTCCCTGAAAAAAAGAACAACATACATACCGTGTTTACAAAAACTATTTCCATATTATTCTATATATTATGTTTGTACAACTTTTCATTCACTGACATCAAAACAAGTAATTTCTACTAATTAGCTCTCGCCAAAGTATCAAAACAGTACACCGGTAGAACAAAGTTCAAAGTGAATGTATGATAAGAATTAAAATTTTCTGGGAAAAGGTATAAAGCTTCAGTCTGCCGATCTCTATAATGGATACCTGACCATTGTTAGTGCAATGCTTCATAGTGGCAGTGGCAAAGTCTGCTTCCTACCCATGTAAGAATGTCCCTGAGTAATTTAGTCTGACAGGGATGTAATGTGAGGTCGAATTTACTGGCACTGGCCTGAATATAAGGCTATCCTCATCGTTTTAAAAAAATAATGAAATTTTAGTCCTATTTCAAACATCACAACATGTATGCTAGCTGGCGGAATGTTCCGTTCAATTCCACTCCCCAATACACAAGAGTAAAAAGGTCTCTCTGAGGGAGTATCGATCAAAACATGCCAAAAAAAGAAAAACACTTGAGATTAAATTTACTTTCCCCACAACTAGTTTTATGCACAGCTAAAATATATTATAAACAACTCTGTTTAACTGCATTTCCCTTAAAATACACTTTTTGCATGACCATATTATAACGTGACACTTCCATCAATGCAAGAGAATCTGAATACATCTGATAATGCACTGTAATTTGTTTGCAGTGCACATTGCTTGCAAGCTGGCCATTTGATGCTTGATTTTTTCGTAGGATTGTTACTTCCACTGGTTATGTTGTAACCCATACACTCATCCAGCCCTTGTGTTGGCAATAGATGCTGGCTTTAGT
>JAWQUT010001519.1:0-23010 GCA_033807755.1 Ellobium chinense
TTGCTCTTGCACCAGCACAAGTGACTCAAATTTAATAAGCTTACAATGTCGGACAACGCAAAAGCCACCCCACAAGCCAAAGAGGTTTCTGCCAACAACGTGTAAGTATTCATAATCTCGACTTATCTTTGTCTCTCTCTTTCTCTGTTTCTTTCTCTCACTCTCTTTTTCTCTCTCTGGTTGTACAGTATTTATTGTCCCTTGAAGCGGGTCACCTATTACAACATTTTTTTTCTTTGCAGTCTTATGTTACCTGAATGACTTTTGCTAGAAATATAGAAGAAATCATACCTCATACATCTTTCGTCTCGGGAAATATCGATTTCAGGCGATATTGTTTCATTTGTTTGCCCTATATATGCTATGAATAGGCATTTTCCTGAAATTAACTACCCCGATTCCGCTAAGTGGTACTCCAGAGGTTCAGGTACACTTCACGTTTTCCACTTTATAAGCATTGAAACTTTACATGTTAGTAATAATACTAATAACCATAAATTGATGCAACAGAATTCAGCCCTAAGATTTCCAGAGGTATTTAGCCCTTCATGCGAAATCTGGCGGCCCACACCAGGCTGAAAAATCAATTCTTTGAATTTAGTATGTGTAAAGAGCAGGAAATGCAACCACCCCCTGGTGACGGTTATTTGCGTAGTCTATGGAGTATTTTGTTCTTTAACGTTACTAATTTCAAGACGTTCCAGATGTTGAAATCATTACTTTGAAAGTGCTAGTAAAATTGTTTATGAGATCCTTGAGAACATGCATGCAAGCACAGGCCTTTGCAGCTGATAAGTATGTTCACCACTGGTTCTCAGATTTACACAGCCAAAAATCAGAAAACAGTTAGGAGGCTTTTTCGTTTAGAGGGCGGTTCTAGAGTTACCGTTCTTTAGATTTGAGGAAGATGATCCAGTCCACTATCTTTTCTCCCTCCCAATGTCTCTGTGCCTCGAACGATCACACAAGAATCAAGGGGCATAATTTCATTCTTCCGTAAATGCAAATTTTTCTTTTTTTTTTTTAAATTACGTCCCTTGCCATCTCTTTACATGTGACCCCCGGCCCCCACCCCTGATTAAGATAAACTTTTCGCCATAATATTCCTACTGAAAAACACACAAACTCGAAATCCAGGGTATCGGTCCAAATCATTTGTTCGACTTTATGCGTCACCTTTCGCACTACAGGGGACTCGAGATCAGCTTATTCTATAGCGTTTAATAGTTTTTGGAGCACGTGAAGTTGAAGGCATCGAGGTCCGAATACAATGAGTATTATATGCATTATCTATGAGGCAGATGCAACATGGATCAAAGGCAAAACACTCAAACATTATTGTTCTTTATTTAAACCCTCGAGGGAAGAATCTCTGTGCAATACATTGCAGCAGTGATAACACAACTATCATTCACACCAAGCTTTTGAAGGTGGATTATCATTTGCGTTGTAAATCCAAAGTGCTCTATATAAGGAATGAAGCAGGTGAAACTCTTGAATGGGTACTCTGTTAAGCATCGGTTGTGTTAACAGGGGTTCACGTATTATTTTGCTATCAAATGTGATAGTTATGTCAAAACATGTCTCTCAGTCAAAGAAAATTATCTGAAATCAGTCCCAGAAACGTTGATTTGACTTTTAAGTCATACATGCTTGACTAATTTCTTTATGTATTAATACATAATATTATTTTATGCTTACGCAAGTTTCTGCCTTTATAAACATATTTTTTTTGGGGGGGGGGGGCCTCTTGTAAATTGCTACAATTATGGGCAGATACGAAGTTAAAGTTTGTAATTTATTTTGAATATAGGTGAAACTTCAGAAAGTGAGAAGAATTTCATGAAAAATGGGTGGTGTTCCTGGTAATCTAGAGTCTACAAACAGTCCTCAGGATCTTCATTCATCTCCATATCCATTATTTGTAAACAGCTTCTTTTCCACATCATGGTTTGAACTCCATTTGAGTATCTACTTTTTCCATCACAACCATTAGTAATAAGATTAGTGCCTTAATATTAGAAGAAAAGAAACGCAACAGATATTATGAAAGCTTGCAAATCTGACTAGACTGTATGTACCAAGAAATGTCCAGAGTATCTCAAGTTGGTTCTTTCATAAACGTACCCCTACCTGAACCCTCGACTTACTCCTACCCTTTCCTCAAAATCTGTCCCTCCAACCCTACTACTGGTACTAGTAAGTTTATTCATATTGGAAGAATCGTAGGGTTTTTGTCTAAATTAATAACCTGGAAAATTTAAATATACTACTGTTTAACATAATTGGTCAGGTATGTGTACTGTAATACCATTGCTCATCCTTTCAATGACACAAAAAATTAAGTCCATATGTGAGGTTTAGCATCTCACGATCTCACATATCATGTCTTGCACATCATGTATCGTTAAAATTTCACAAAAACCAATTGAAATACTCCACAGGAGAGGCATGTACTTTCTGCATCGAATTTTTAATCCTGATAATGTTAAAAATTAAAACTGTGGATTTGGTTCAAATACCTGGAATTCCAGTGCTTCTTAAAATAAGTTCCAACCTGCAACATCTAGTAATCACCTTGATACGCCTTAAATTCTAATGTTTTATTTCAATATCTCCAGACCGGTGGCCCCTAAGCCCAAGAAGGTCAGAAAGATCATCCCCACTTGCGAAGTGAAGGAAGGCTGTTTGCCCAAACCCATATTTTGCAGTCCAGCGCACGTTGCAAGAGAAATATTCAACCGACCACTGAGACCAGTCAATCCGTCACTCGAGGTCTCAGATGAAGAAGATGGCGGCGGTCAAGAACAGAGAGCTTGGGCCCCTCGTCTACCTCGCCGGCCTAGACATGCATCAAGACTTCGTCCTGCTCATGCTGGACGACATCCGCTAAGAAGACGACTTTTTGCCAATCAGGAGGATGAGGAGGACGAGGGCTTCGTCGAGGACTTCGAGGAATTACACTTACTGTAACTTGCCTCTATTGTCCTTATCTCCTCTTTCTTCCTGTCATCCTTCGCATGGTCTTTTCCCAAGGGTTGCCGCAAAAATCTCCCCCCCCCCCCNCCCCCCCCTTCGCAACTGAAAATATTAGAACTTTGCTTCTGATCAGTGGCGTTTTCGGTCTGAAAACACATGAAACTGGCAAACATAGTCAGTTCTTATGGACAAAAAATTAGTGATAGTTCATATTTATTTTCAGAATTATTCTCCTGTGTGAGTGAAAATTCTCCACAACATAGCTAATGAATTTTTTCTTAAATTTGACTACATCTAGTATGGATCAATTGTTAGATCATAAGAATTAGCATGAAAACGCTATGGCAACCCTCTCTTCTCCTCTTCTACTTCTTCAAGTTGATTTTGTTGTTAAAGTTGTACATGAGATGATATGTATGAATAATGTTGCTATTTCTCGATTTAAAAATATTACATGGGTCTAAAATTCCATACAAATGACTTTGGTTAAAACGATACATTGAAAAAATGAAGAACAGCTAGCAGTCTTCCTCTAAATTTCCTTGCATTCTACTCCCCCTTCCCCACTTCCTCTAAATATAAACATCATTAGAGAGTGGTTCAGTTCTGGTATGAAAGATATCTTTTGGTCCTGTTGATAGGAAGATGGTTATGTTGTGTGAAAACAGTTTGATTGTTATTTGTTTTGAAACTTGAAACTCATCAGATAAAGATAGTATTTGAACTTTACAGTCCGACTATACAGATGGATAATTTATTACCCCAGGATGATTATTGGAATATTGTCCAAACCTCCACACCCCTTCTGTACTCATCTTGACGGTTTTTTCTTGAGTTCAGTTCAGTGGTAATATACTTATCTATTTTAAACAAGCATGTCTCTTTAGATTTCAGTAGCCTAGTTGTCTTTTATATGGTGTTGACTCTGTGATTCATAAACCACCCTTTTTTTTCTTTTTAAGTGGTACTAGTCTTTTAGTTTGTTTTTTGCGTATCTCCTATTGTTGCTGCATTCTTAACTTTTGCAAGTCTTTCATTCAGAGTACAATGATACATTGTGTTTGCAATGGTGGCTTGTTCAGACTATGTATACAAGCCTAATGCTTTGGAAATGTAATATAAATTTAACACTAGACTAGACTATACCTTTTATGGTAAGTGTATCATATGTTTAAAAACTCTAATATTGTTACAGTATTATTCAAATCAGTCCTTCGTCCACACCATGATCTTTTATTATTTTCGTCTATTATAAAAAAACTAAAGGTTAAATTGTTGAAAACGTTTCTAATATTCTTGTACAGACTGCAGTAGCCACAAAATAAATAGGCCTACATGGTTCATGTTCCCTCTTGAAATTTCGTGAGCTTTTGAAAAAACCCTCCTGAAATTCGTTATTTTATTCCCCGAAATCACACAGAAAAATACGTACGGTCTTCAGGAACATTTGCAAATTTTAATGGCGGCATGGTTCGAAAATCAGTCGTAATGTACACAACTGACAAAAACATCATCTGGAATTATCCTGAAAAATGAACTCCAATTTTCGGTTTGAACCATGTAAAAGGAAAATATCTGTTTTTGCTAGGTAATTTTGCAGCTACCAATTATTTTGCAAACCTTTTCCACCCAATGAATTTGTAACGCCTTTGAAGGCAGTGTGTTATTAATGTGACATAATATATATAATAACTAGTCAAAGCACCCGCAAATTTGCGGGGTTATCGTGCGAAGCAAACGACCACCTGCATCTGCAACATTAACACCGCTTCTCTTTTTGTAATTATTGTGTTTATACACGCCGTGTGTAAACATATCGGTTAAGCTGAAAAAAAAAAAAGCTAAAAAGTAATGATTTTGCTCAACGCCAGCTTTTCTAAAAACCCACCATCATACTTGAGGAATTTGTCCTCAAAACACCAGTTTGACTGCAGAAACCACAACAGTAGTGACGTCATGAGCATAAACGTGAATTTTAAAAAATGGAACAGGTCATTGGGATATGGAAAAATCCATTTTGTACATATTTCTGAGACAATCAGGAACAGAGCTGCCCACCAATTATTAAAAAAAAGCGCCAGTTATAGTCCGTTTGTGACTTTACACATTATGATGTAATCAGTGGAGAAATTAGCCCTCACGATGTGCATGGGAGGAAGCGTTTTTATTGGTACAGCCAAGACTAGCATCTTTCTGTCGGAAAGCACCAGTATTCGCACTGGAGGTTCACTGGGCCAAATTCATGTTTATTCTATTGATTCTGCTCCTTTTCGTAACGATGATTATGTTCACTCTGGCCATCGACTGGTGTTACGTACACATTCTCAACCCGGCATCTGATACAAATGCTCGGTTTCAACTTCGGGGACGGGAAGTAAACATTTCATTTCAGGGATGAACAGCAAAAACTAGTGACGTATGGTCCATTACAAAACACCAAACTGGGATAGTATTAACGAAACAAAGGAAGTTTTCGTAATTATCAAAATAATACTTACGGACCGTTTAAGGCCAAGAAATTATCAAAAGAAACACCTTCAGACCAAAACCAAGGTGCATGCAACATTTTGGGCTGGTTGGTGCACAAATAGTTGAGATATGGCTGTTACAAAATTTACGAGTTTTTTTTATAATATAAGATGTATGTTTGTACCAGTCTTTCACAAATCATATCTGATATGGGTGCTTTGACAATGCATTAGTGATGTGATATTTATAGGCTTTTTTTTTTGTTTTAAACCCGACAAATTTATTTTCCTAATCAGGCAGTTGTTGTGCATGCTGTGCCAGTGAAAGATCATCGCGTATTCAGCGGGATAATGTCAGAATTTGGGAGTTCGTTGTTGAAGCCTTAAAACTTCCTCAGCCTGTAGGAAGAAAATTAAAAAAAAAAAGTGAATATCTTTGTACAGAAGACCTCGTATCACGTACAATTTTGGCATTGTGTATTTTGAGAAATCGAGGCCAAACATTATTCACACAACGAATATCGACAATAATTTATCAGACATAACATCAAAAATGAATCGAGAGTTCTGTGAGATCACTTAGCTCTGTGAGAATGACTCTAAAACTGTGGAAAAGCGGAGAAAACACAGTTGACAAATTACCAGGAACCCGGAGTCGCATTATTCAGTCTGTGCACGTGCAATACCCTCTCCATTCATTTTGCCATAATATATTACTAGCTGATGTTTGATAAACCATGTATTGTTGTTTGTTATTGTCACAAACAATCTTATCGCTACACGAATACTTACTGTTGTCATCAGGTTTTTCCAACAACTTTGTGTCAATCCCAAATGCCTTCAGATTTTGCAAAACTTGTTAAAGTTCTTTATTTTATTTAGAATACCCTTTGTTTTGCTGTTATCAGACTGAACCCCCCCCCCNCCCCTTTGTTAATCTATGCTTGGTTTATTGTTTTGTATACAATATATACTGAACGCCAAAAGAAAGTAGCTACAAACCTTTTACCGCGCCGTTTTTGTATGAGTGGCAGGAAATGGACCCTGCTGATTTTAAATAATACACTGGCATGCCTTTGAACATATGATAAAGCAAACAGAAACTACAGGCTGAAATGAATGATACTTTACTCACTTATTATGGGCACCCCTCAAAATGACAATTTCCATACCGAGTGAGCCCTCCTCTAGCATTAAAGCAAGCTGCACAGCGGCGTCTCATGGACCTGGTAAGATTGCGTACTGTTTGTTGGGGAACTGCAGTCCATTCTTGAATGATTGCTTGTACCAGCTGCCGCAGATTTTGAATATCCCCAGCACGGATTAAGAGCCTCTGGCCAATATGGTCCCAGAGGTGTTCTATGGGTGAGAGATCTGGGAAAAAGGCTGGCCACGGCAGGACTTCGAAGTTCTGACTGATGCTGCAAAAATGCTTGACACAGTCGAGCTGTATGAGCTCATGCATTGTCATGTTGGAATGTGGCCATTTCTTGATGGAGATTAAAGAAGGCACGAATATGTCAGCCAGTACGTCATCTCGGTAGGTCTGGGCGTTGACAGGTCCCCGGAAAACGTGTAGATTAGTGCGGTGACGTACATTGCCTCCTCCCCAGCGATCAAATTCCATGACACAGCAGTCGGCGTAGCGCTCGCCTTGCCGACGCCAGACACGAATACGTCCATCAGCTCGCCTCAAATAGAATCTGCTTTCAACGGAGAACAGAACATCATTCCATTGATTGAGTGGCTACCGTATGTGCACATCCGCCCACTGAAATCGAGCTTGGCGACGTCGATGGTTTAGCTGTGGACCCACATACGGACGTCTTGAAGTAAGACCAGCCGCTCGAAGGTGACGGCAAATAGTGGTCGCTGATGGATTCCCTCGTCTTCCCTTGATCTGCGTGGCACTCCATTAGCAGTAAAAAATCTATCTCGCATGTGCATCGGTACTGTCTGTCTGTCCTCCCGTTCACCGGTGACATGTGGACGCACAGGTCGTTGCCGATCAGACGTTGACAAAGTTGCCTGGAATCTCTTGCGCAGGTTGTTTATGTTGCGATGAGTACAGTTAAAAATTCTTGACACCCTCCTAGCAGATAGCCCAGCCTGGAGCATGCCAACTGCCCTTGCACGTTCCTCGAAACTTAAACGAGGCATAATTTAACAGTGTAATGACGTGTTAACCTTGAAAACCAACAATGAAATCGCAGACAAAAGTCGCTAATGTACCTGATCACGCTTCAAAAAATTAATTTGTGCCCATAACTGACCAATCAGAAGCAAAAAACATGTTTTTACTGATCACACAGCGGCGATAACCTTGATAGGTTTGTGAGTAAAACTCTGTAGCGTTTCATAGGGTTAGTGTCCAGGGTCAATCGAAATCACTAAGTTTACTTATTGGGACTATTGAGTAATGATCACGGAAATAATAGCTACTTTCTTTTGGCGTTCAGTATATTTGTATTATATGATACGCTGTTGTACTCGAAAGCTGATAAGGTCGGACAGCGACAAGCCTCAGATCCATGTGTAGTAATTGTATATTTTAGTCACAGTGTGTACCGGTATATGTTAATGTATTCTAAAACTTTCTCTTCTTTTTAACATGGTGCGATGCACTTGTTAGTGTATTTCCATTCTGAATGTTGTTAATCATGGTCTGAAGGCTGAACTAGAATCATAATTTTTGGGCTTCTCCCCTGGAGTTCTGCTTTCTCACAGTGTAAATTAATGTCACTCTGTTCAGCCTTACGTCTCAATGAAGATTTCATTACAACTCGTCACGCAAGGCAACCCAGGTTGTGTGACGAGTTGCGTGATATGGATTAAAATTATAAAAGACAATCTTCCTCGTTATAGAATTATAAACGACAATCTTTCTTGTTAATATATTATTTCTTTCCTAAACCCATTATTCACTACCCAACATGAAATATGAGCTTACTGCTACCCAGACTAATCTGTTCCCTGACAATGTAGATGACAAAGATAGGAACAACGACCAAGAAGGGCAACATCAGAGGGCTTGGACCCCACGTGTCACCCCCTGATGCAGACATCTATAAAGACTTGGATTGAATTCCTTGAAAAAGAGACCTTTTGACATTTAGGAGGAAGAAGAAGACGAAGATTTCGCGAAATTACAGAAACTTGCAATTTCCCTCATTTTCTCCCTTCCTTTCTGTCATCCTTCCCGTGGTCTCTTTTCAAAGGTTGCCAAAATACCCCAAAATAGTCAAGAAAAACAAGATCAGAGAGCTTTACATGTCTTCATTCATCCGATATCACGAACTCTTATAAAAATACGGTCTCGCAAAGAAAAATTACATATTTATGCACCCACAAGTTTATTTTGATTCGATAGCTTTAAGTTTACTTGAATAATTAATCCACGGCAAACTGCATAACTTGCCGAGTTTTGTGAAAAGTGGTAATGTCCGTTTCGTTTTGTAAGCATCGGTTATTAATTTTCTAAAACGTTCCGTGACTTCCAAGTAGCATGGGCATGTTATAAAATCCATTCCCATAAAATAATGGCATCGAATTCTTTCTTCCCGTCCCCTTTGGTGGTCAAGATAGAAAGGATGATAAATCAGCTATTTAGGATATATAACGTCTGCGTTACAAAGCCAGCAAGGGGAGCTAAAGGGAATCCAAAAAATTTCAATCACCAGAAAAGCTTACTTCGTTCTTTTTATACAGTTGATCTTCATGACCTAGAACTTCAAATCTTTGCAAAAAAAATTGACTTTCTCGTAGAATTTGAGTCATGAAATATTTTTTTTTATCTCTGCATCCTAAGTGGATTAATAAGATAGGTCTACTGAAAGGCGTCATTCGCAGATTCAGTTCCATCTGGTGTCTTCTTCAAGCCATGTGGCACTGACCAAAATTAATGTTAATGTCTTTCCTTTTGTCTGTAGAATACTACCATATACACCAACATGTGTAATGATGACTTTAGTGACAGCTTTGAACACAAACTATGTTGAAATTAATGCATATCATGTTGCCCAGTCTTGATAACCAAGAATAAAGTTGGTAAGAAACACCTTGTTTTATCTTCCTCAGTCTGTATTGTTCTGTTTAGGTTGTTTTGTTGTTGTCGTTGCCATGTGGTGGTGGTTATAGAAATAATTGTTGTTGTTGATGGCAAGTGAGTTTTTGTTGTTGATGGCAAGTAGCGAGGTAGGAGATATGGAGATAAAGGGGGCAGAGTCTTAAAGTTGAAATAACTTAAAAAAGTATATCTTGAAGGCGTAGGAAGTCTAATGAAGAGTAATGCAATGAAGAGATAGTGTAGAGTACACTTTAAAGAACATCTTTGAAAGGAAAGATGGGAAAACAGGGTAGCATCCACGAAACATGGGCGAATGCGGGCGCGCGCGCGCACACACACACACACACAAAATGGATCCGCCATTTAGGATATTATATAACTTCTGAAGTTTCGTTCAAACCGTGAGGGAATTCACACAAATTAATTTCATTTAATGCACACACGCACTGGAAAGTCAGGTGTTTGTAACAGAAGACAACAAATCAAAACAGCATAAAAAAAAATTGGTTGGTGCGATCATTTGGCCAGCAATTGGGTGGGAAAATCATTTCATCTTCTTTCATTGATATTGTACTGCTCTGTCCAGTTCATTTTAATAACATTTATTTGTTGGCAGCCGGTATCAAAGCGAGATCAGAAAAATGGCGCTTTGATGGATGTGAAAATGATAGATTTAGGGTTTAAAAAAAAACAACTCAGATGAGAGAAACGGTTGATCCTTTGGAGATTATTGAGTGTAATCTAAAACTATAGAGACAGCATCGAATAAAATCAAATAAATTGTAATCGACACTGCATTACAAGAATCTGCATTACATAATGATAAATCCTGATTAAAATCTGAGCATAAGAAAGACAAGCGATCTGATATTGTAAATTTCATCTAAATTCAGTAATTTAATACATTTGTTATGACGATGAAACATTATCTCGATCCCCTCCCTCTTTGCCAAATTCTTAAAGCATACTTAGTTATCTCTTGCTTACTATCATCAAGGAGGTGGGGTGGGAATCTGAGCAAGATAATGATTTTTTTTTATTGAAGTTCAGATCAAACCTGTTTATACCTAAAACTAATTCCATGAAATATTTTCAGAAGCGTATTTACAATGCAACGTATTCTGTTTCTGTGCTCAAGACCAGCGATATTGTGTTCTCTTGAGAATTATCCGGTCTGATGTAATTTACGAAACATTCGCCCACTAATCTTTTTTCACTATGATTTTAGGAAAGATTTTGATAAGGCCCTGTGAAAACATAGCTTTTAAACTTTGATTTAAGCAAAGTTTTCGATAAGATGGAAAACTCTATTATCTGGCCTCCCACAAGGGATAGTAATGGACCCCCGGCCCCACTTACTCCTCATGTATCTCAACGGTATGCCCAGTAAAAGTTTAGCTTGTCTTTTACTGTGAACCTGCGAAAATGTAGGTTAGTGAAGATTTGACTTTATGGGTCCTAAAAAAAGTCAACCTGTATTGTGACAGCTGGAAATGCTTACAGTAGACTTCTCAGCCGATTTTTACACCAATCATTGAGAGAATAAATGAGGAGAAAGTAACAATACTGACTGCTGTGGTAATCTAACCAGACAGTAAGAATGAGTAATCTGTATGTTTGCATGGACATGTGACAGCAATAGACACCATTGCGCTGGTAAAACAAACAAGGCATTTTCCCCCACAGATTTGAATGTCCGTCACCACGGAGGGATTACCATCTAGAGAAAAGAGGACATGAGACTTATGGCCACTGTTTGTCATCTGCCACGTGACTGTCGGCACTTTACTCTTCATCTAAGGCGTTCATAGTGTTTGAAGTTGCCGACAGCTAACCTCAGTCTTTGGTGTAGTGGGCCGTGAGCATGGATTATTTCCGCTGATAACAACACATCTGCCAGGTGTTGTTGTAAAGTTGTGTCTGATGTAATTTCAGCAGAGTTTCTAACAAACAAAGACCACTGATTTTCTTTGCTGAAGCAACTTGAAGCAAGGCTTGACAAGAGATNCCCTTTGAAGTCGGAAGTTCAAACAAAACGAAGAGTGGGCTGAATCGTGGTGCAGCCAGCATCAGTTAAATATTAATTTTCTAAAACATTCCGTGACTTCCAAAGTAGCATGGGCATGGTATAAAATCGAATTCTTTCTTCAGCTTTGGTGGTCATGATAGAAAGGATGATAAATCAGCTATTTAGGATTATTATATATAACTTGTGCGTTACAAAGCCAGCAAGGGGAGCTAAAGGGAATCCAAAAAAATTCAATCACCAGAAAAGCTTTCTTCGTTCTTTTTATACTGTTGATCTTCATGACCTAGAACTTCAAATATTTAAGACGATTGTTTGCAAATTTTAAATTTGACTTTCTCGTAGAATTTTAGTCATGAAATATTTTATCTCTGCATCCGAAGTGGATTAATAACAGGTCTACTGAAAGGCGCCATTCGCAGATACAGTTCCATCTGGTGTCTTCTTCAATCCATATAGTCTACTGTATATGGCACTGAACAAAATTAATGTTAACGTCTTTCCTTTTGTCTGTAGAATACTACCATATACACCAGCATGTGTAATGATGACTTTAGTGACAGCTTTGAACACATAACCTGTGTTGAAATGAATGCATATCAGTTGCCCAGTCTTGATAACCAAGAATAAAGTTGGTAAGAAACACCTCGTTTTATCTTCGTCAGTATTGTATTGTTCTGTTTAGGTTGTTTTGTTGTTGTCGTTGCCATGTGGTGGTGGTTATAGAAATAATTGTTGATGGCAAGTGAGCTTTTGTTGTTGATGGCAAGTAGCGAGGTAGGAGATCTGGAGATAAAGGGGGCAGAGTCTTAAAGTTGAAATAACTTAACAAAGTATATCTTGAAGGCGTGGGAAGTCTAATGGAGAGTAATGTAATGAAGAGATCGTGTAGAGTACACTTTAAAGAACATCTTTAAAAGGAAAGATGGGAAAACAGGGGAGCATCCAGGAAACATGGGCGAATGCGGGCGCGCGCGCGCACACACACACACAAAATGAATCCGCCATTTAGGATATATAACTTCTGAAGTTTCGTTGAAACCGTGAGGGAATTCACACAAATTAATTTCATTTAATGCACACAAGCACTGAAAAGTCAGGTGTTTGTAACAGAAGACAACAAATCAAAACAGCATAAAAAAAATGGTTGGTGCGATCATTTGGCAAGCAATTGCCCTGGGTGGGAAAATCATTTGATCTTCTTTCATTGATATTGTACTGCTCTGTCCAGTTCATTTTAATATCATTTATTTATTTGTTGGCAGCCGGTATCAAAGCGAGATCAGAGTGAGAAAAATGGCGCTTTGATGGATGTGAAAATGATAGATTTAGGGTTAAAAAAAACTCAGATGAGAGAAACGGTTGATCCTTTGGAGATTATTGAAAGTAATCTAAAACTATAGGGACAGCATCGAATAAAATCAAATAAATTGTAATCGACACTGCATTACAAGAATCTGCATTACATAATGATAAATCCTGATTAAAATCTGAGCATAAGAAAGACAAGCGATCTGATATTGTAAATTTCATCTAAATTCAGTAATTTAATACATTTGTTATGACGATGAAACATTATCTCGATCCCCTCCCTCTTTGCCAAATTCTTAAAGCATACTTAGTTATCTCTTGCTTACTATCATCAAGGAGGTGGGGTGGGAATCTGAGCAAGATAATGATTTTTTTTTATTGAAGTTCAGATCAAACCTGTTTATACCTAAAACTAATTCCATGAAATATTTTCAGAAGCGTATTTACAATGCAACGTATTCTGTTTCTGTGCTCAAGACCAGCGATATTGTGTTCTCTTGAGAATTATCCGGTCTGATGTAATTTACGAAACATTCGCCCACTAATCTTTTTTCACTATGATTTTAGGAAAGATTTTGATAAGGCCCTGTGAAAACATAGCTTTTAAACTTTGATTTAAGCAAAGTTTTCGATAAGATGGAAAACTCTATTATCTGGCCTCCCACAAGGGATAGTAATGGACCCCCGGCCCCACTTACTCCTCATGTATCTCAACGGTATGCCCAGTAAAAGTTTAGCTTGTCTTTTACTGTGAACCTGCGAAAATGTAGGTTAGTGAAGATTTGACTTTATGGGTCCTAAAAAAAGTCAACCTGTATTATGACAGCTGGAAATGCTTACAGTAGACTTCTCAGCCGATTTTTACACCAATCATTGAGAGAATAAATGAGGAGAAAGTAACAATACTGACTGCTGTGGTAATCTAACCAGACAGTAAGAATGAGTAATCTGTATGTTTGCATGGACATGTGACAGCAATAGACACCATTGCGCTGGTAAAACAAACAAGGCATTTTCCCCCACAGATTTGAATGTCCGTCACCACGGAGGGATTACCATCTAGAGAAAAGAGGACATGAGACTTATGGCCACTGTTTGTCATCTGCCACGTGACTGTCGGCACTTTACTCTTCATCTAAGGCGTTCATAGTGTTTGAAGTTGCCGACAGCTAACCTCAGTCTTTGGTGTAGTGGGCCGTGAGCATGGATTATTTCCGCTGATAACAACACATCTGCCAGGTGTTGTTGTAAAGTTGTGTCTGATGTAATTTCAGCAAAGTTTCTAACAAACAAAGACCACTGATTTTCTTTGCTGAAGCAACTTGAAGCAAGGCTTGACAAGAGATTAGGCTGCTGAATAGATAGGGGAAGGAAGGGGAAGAAATAGAGTGGATGGGCGTGCAGGAATCTCACTTCCTAAGTTGTGCATCACACCTGCAAAATCTGACAGCATGGCTATCTTTATTAAAACATGAATGACCACTCCATCAGTTTTTCTTATAGAGGTCCAGAGTGATCAGAGGGGGCCGAGTTATGGTGATCTGAATAAACAGTGCAGTAATGCATCTTCACCGGTAACGACCTGGGCGCCCACGTGTCACCCGTGAAAGAAAGAGAGAGAGAGAGAGAGATAGATAGAGAGAGAGAGAGAGAGAGAGAGAGAGAGAGAGAGAGAGAGNGAAAGAGAGAGAGAGAGGGGGGGGGAGGGAGAGAGAAATAGAAACAACATTCGTGTCGGAAAGTGTCATACAATCATGGAGTAAACGTTAGTCTAAAATGTTAAGATTGTCTCGACTTTACATGTGAAAGTTGCTGGTTTTCTTTTCAACTAAGACTACATGCACAGATACGGCCACTGCACTTTCCAAATCACAAGTACCCTGCCAACTTCTTGTTTGCGCAAACACCGTGTCTTGTGTTACGGCTTTTGCGCAGGCACATTCCTTGCCGACTTGCCTGTTTTTCATACCCGTAATTTGAATTACGTACGACCTTTGCGCAGACACAGAAACTGGTGATACTTATGTGGTGGCAGTAGTATCTCGAATTACGGTTTTTGCGCCGCCCTCGTTGTGCCGATCGTGCAGGCTGTCAGGAATGCGCAAAGACCGTAAATGAAGATACGGCTCTTGCGCAGCCTGAGAGAGCGCCAAGTTGACAAAGTGGCCTGGAATCTGTTCCGCAGGTTGTCTATGGTGCGATGAGTACAGTTAAAAATTCTTGACACCCTTCCTAGCAGATACCCCAGCCTGGAGCATGCCAACTGCCTTTGAACGTTCCTAAGAGCTTAAACAAGGCATAATTTAACAGTGAAAAGACGTGTTAGCCCTGAAAACCAACAATGAAATCGCAGCCAAAGTCGCTAATGTACCTGATCACGCTTCAAAAATTAATTTGTACCTATAACTGACCAATCACAAGCAAAAAACATGTTTTTACTGATCAAACAGGGGCGATAACCATGATAGGTTTGTGAGTAAAACTCGGGGGTCCTCGGAACAGCGCCGCTGACGTAACAGGATCCATCGAACAGCGCTCTTTCGAAATCCATGGAACAGTGCCCTTGTGCGAGTACGCCTTCGAATACGCATATTATTTGTTCATTCGATTTCAACAACAATACATGGGTGAGAGAAACATGGGTTGTCGAGTTGAGCTCACTGAACTGTTAATCTCATGACTGTCCTTTCCAGACATGACATTATATTCAGATATTTCCAGGGGCGTACCTAAGAAAGAAGATGAAACCTTTGTTCAACGGTACAAGACCCGAGAGACCTTTAAGAGGAAGGCGATAGACGAACCAAACGAGAGGCCAATGAAACTCGTCTGCAGAGAAGCAGCCAGATTCGATGCTCTCGACTTCAAAGACGTCAAACTGCTGCGCGAGTGTATGTACAGAGCTAGATCTAAAATACGACCAAAGCTACCAACGGACAGACAAGAAGTGTTTTCACCCCTTCAAATGTACAGCCAAACCCAACAACCTGGCTCAGATGATTCAAGTAATTGATCCTGAATCCCAAATCATTATGCTGTCCACAATACCGAATCTGCAGTTTCTTGGATCATCTACCTACGTATTTGGCGATGGAACTTTCAAAACGTGCCCGAAGTTTTTTTTATCAATTCTACATTTTCCATGGTCTTCAAATCGGTATTTATGTATCCTGCGTTTTCTTCGCTTTACCCGACAAGACTCAGGCGACCTACGGAAAAATGTTACAGCATCTTCTGAAGATTTGTGATGACCATGGCATCAGTCTGAACTTTGATACCATCCATTTGAACCTGGAAGTAGCAATGCTTGAAGCAGTAAAGTCAACATGGCCACAGAAAACAATAAAAGCATGCCATTTTCATGTCCGCCAAGCATGGTTCCAGAAAATCCAGGCACTTGGTCTTGTCGCTTTTCTGGCCTCCCCGCTCTTCCATCAAGCCAAGTGGGTGACTGTTTTGCCTTCAACATAATGAACCAAGCCCCCAACTCACCAGTATGTAATGAATTTGCAGATTATATCCTGACAACCTACATCCAGAATTCTTCTAGCTTTCCACCCGACCTGTGGACAAACCAGGACCCCGAAGGACGGACCACAAATGAATGCAAAAGCTTCCACAAGCACTTTAATAGCAATTTCATTTCAGCACATCGAAACATATATCTATTCCTCGAGAAGTTACATGAAGAACAGCAGAAAATTGAACTTAAAATGAAAGCCACCAGAACTGGAATGACAAAACGCAAAAAACGCAGGGAAGTTGAAGAAAAGAGAAATCAGCTGATTGCAGCATACACAAATGACGAAATTTCCCATGCCGAATTTCTGCAAAAAGTTGCCTACAAAATGCTACCAGTGTTGTAAATATGTGAATATGCCTGTGACTTTTAACTGCATTTTCTTCAACAATATAAACATTTCTAATGCGGCCATTGACAGTCCCAAGTAGGCTTGGGTCCTGCTCGTTTTTTTGGTGCTCGCGAGTAACGAGCCGCTCGCACGAAATATTCGAGAGTAACGAGCCGCTCGCTCGTATTCTCAGTAGGCTATAATTAGGTCTAGTGAATTATCCGCTCGCTGGCACGAGCCGAGCTCGCTGGCACGAGCGACTCGCTCGCTGCTCGCAGTGTGCACTAGTCTAGGCCTAAGTGAACTATCCGCTCGCTGACTTGTCGGCACGAACGGCTCGCTCCCTACTCGCATTGCTCACTGAATGATTGTTGCTGCCTGGCAATTAATATTGTTTGATTCCTAATATAGTTTGAACAGACACAATGCCCAAAAGTTCTTGCTGGAAATTTATGCAGATACAGGCAGACAAAAAAAACCCCCAAAAAAACAGTAGTATGTACAATATGCAAATGCCAACTTGCTTACTGTCAACGATCTACTACAAATTTAATGAGGCATCTTACAAATGAGCGCAGTATTGAATTTGAAGCTGCAACAGAACAACAGAAGAGAAAATCAGCAGATAACAAGGACGAAACCCAGGAGGCTACCACAAGTACAGTGACATCTGCAATGTCTGCTTGCGTGCAGCCAACTATAGCGCAAAGCATTGAACGAACGAAGAAGTACAAACAAGATTCCACAAAGAAGCGACAACTTGACGAGCATGTTCTTGATCTGGTTGTTACGGACTCGCTACCGCTATCGATTGTGGAAGACAGGGGGTTTAGGAGATTTGTTTATGCCCTTGATCCAAAGTATGAAATAATTTCAAGGAAACGCGTCACCAGCCAGCTGCTGCCAAACCGATACAATCACGAAAAGGCGAAGCTAATAGAAGAACTCAAGACAGCAAAGCATGTTTCCACTACCACAGACTGTTGGACCTCACGTGCTAATGAGGCCTATACAACCATAACAGCACATTATTTAATGCCAAACTGGGAATTGAAGAGCGCTGTCCTGCTGACCAGATCAGAAGGAAAGAGACACACTGCAGAAAATTTGGCCTCAGAATTGAAGGATGCTTTCAAAGAATTTGGAATTGAAAACAAAGTAACCACTATTGTTACTGACAATGCGAGAAACATTACCAATGCTGTTCAAGCCACAAGAACAAGACATCAGCCTTGCTTTGCCCATACACTGAATCTTGTCGTTAGGGATCCAGTTAAGGCGGTAGATGACATCTCGACTCTTGTTGGGAAAGTAAAAGCCATTGTCACCTGCTTTCCATTCTAGCACTGTGGCTACAGACAGGTTGAGAGAAGTGCACCAAGGGAGTGGAGATACAGTGAAGAAACTGAAGCAAGATGTTGAAACAAGATGGAACAGCACTTTTGATATGCTCAGCAGCTATTGTGACCAGCACGAAGAAGTTACAACAGCTCTGTGTCTGGCAGGGAGACAAGACTTATGTCTGGCTGCTTCAGATGTTCCCGCTGCCAGAGAAGCAATAGAGATTTTGGAGCCTTTTTATGAAGCTACAATGGAGTTGTCAGCCGAGAAACAAACATCTGTGTCAAAGATTATCCCGACAGTAAAGATTCTAATGAAATTTACCGCCAGAAGACCTTCAGGGTTGTCCAAAAAGCTAAATGAAACGCTTCATTGAAGGTTTGAGGGAGTGGATGACAAAACGCATCTGAGACTTGCTACTCTTCTTGATCCCAGGTTTCGGAAATCTGGCTTCTTCACTCCAGACTCTGCCGTCAGTGCAGTTGATAAGCTGAAAGATGTAGCAAGAAAGATTAAGCTGCCTTGTGAAACACCAGAGGAATCAGAGAAGGAGGCAACAGCAACTGCACCGTCATCAAAGAAGCCAAGCCTTTTGTGGTCAGAATTCGATGAAGAGAAAGAGAGGTCACGAATTACAAAAGCCAAGCAGCTGAGATGGAGACAAAAAGCTATCTCGAACATCAAGACCTTGCTCGCAATGAGGATCCATTGGCATGGTGCAGAAAACACGCTCGGCAGTTCCCGAGGCTAGAACTCATTGCTAAAGATGTGATGGCCATTCCAGCAACCTCTGTTCCAAGCAAGAGAGTTTTTTCCAAAGCTGGAGAGTTGATTTCTCTGAAGAGGTCACGACTGAAGAAAAGCTATGTTGACATGATTTTATTCTTAAACAAAAACATGTAACTAGCAAATTGCTAGATTATGGCTATCATGATTTCATTTTATACTGACAATGGTGAATACGCCAGCCCTTGTTACGTAAAGATAATTATGTTTCTGTCTTATCTTGTTAAATCAACATATGATTTATGGTATTGTAATATATGCTATAATAATGTGGTCCAGGCATTGACAGAAAAAGTACGATTCTGTTCTGGTATAAAATATCATGAAACAGCCTTTGTTTGTTTGTACACAGACTATGACTATTTCTATGGTATTGAAGGGTACGCCAGCTTGTGTTACTTTAATGTTATTATAGGTTTGTAATCGACTGGTTTTGTTAGATTGATTTATGATATAGGCCTAGTCTAGATCTAGGAAATGACAGACAAATTATGATTCTGTTTTGTAATAATATTATTATGTAACTACTTTTGATGGTTTATGCCTATGGTATTTATTGTGCTACTTTTATACCGATTTGTTTTAGTGTTAAACTGGTTTTGCTAGACAAATAAACGCTTTAGATAATAAAAGACAAGTCATAAATCTGAACTTTGATAAGGATACCCTCCTGCATTTTCCTTTTTTTTTTTTTTTAGTAATTTCATAGCTGTGATGTTTGTTCCTTTTAAACTGACAAGATGGGTATAAGACTGGTTTATTCATGACACATGCACTGATGATGCAGACAAATCATTTATTTTGACATGTAGTTTCCGATTCATCTTGTTACATAGATAATAAACGTGTCACTGAAAATCAAAAGAAAAATGATGTTGGTGATAATTCATTTTGTTGGATAATAAATGGATATAAAAGTAACGTCCGAAAGAGGATCCTTGCTAAAGAAATTCTTACGGTTTGTTTTCTGCGTTATGTATTAAAAATGTATTCATGTTTATGTTGTAATGTTGCCTGAACAAAACGAAAGTGAAAACAAAAAAGAGAATCAATAAAATAAAGAAAATCAATAAAATAAAACATTTACGGTATTTTAATAGTATGTGAGTGTGCGCGTGTTTATATACGGTCATGCCAAAGTGTATACAGTCATGTGGGTAGGGAGGATGTGTGTGGGTGGGTGCACACTAGCCTTCAACGAAACCTTGGTTCGGGACCTTGGGGTGCAGTCAGAAGGAGGAGGGGAGAATTCCTAGAACCAGGGCTTCCACTTCCGAGAATGGAAATTTCCTTATTTTTATCCCTATTTTCGTAAAAAAATCCTTCTTGGCTTTTCAAAATTTCATTAACCCATTTTGGGGTAAAAAGTATTAATAATATGCCTGAAACTGAATCATTGTTATCATTAATATTTATGCCAAAGTACCAAACTTAATTTTAGTTAATGCTAGAGGCCTTTCGAAAATTACACATTAAAAAAAAAATCTTTATATTAAATTGAAAAAAAAAAACATCTTTTAAATCTGGCACTAGAACTCCAATACGGAATCCCCACTCTACTCAACTTGTAATTCTATTCTCGTGCCAGTTGGTAGCAGTGACTGGAATCCTCATACAAAGATTGTCAAGGGTTTTTTTTCCTCTCACAAATTGAGTATAAAATTGGTAATAATATCTGTGAAACGAGAGAGAAACAAATTCTTTATAATCATTGAATATTTTATATTATTTGATAAAATTCATTTGAGGCCAAAATTCCTTTTTTTCGGGGGAAAAATCCTTTTCCTTTTAAATTTCCATTTCACAGCAAAATTTCCTTAAAAAGAGGAAATTTCCTTAAAAGTGGAAGCCCTGCCTAGAACCTAAACTCTCTTCTGATCCCAGACATCTTCCGATTGAGGGCACAACTGTTACTGTACGCCGTGTGGCGGCTCTCTCGTCTCCTTCCCCAATCCCCAACCTCCAATACCCCACCCCACTCCCACCCCACCAGTTTCCATTGATAAATTCTGATCGCGTCAGCTGGCTAGTTAGTGGTAATATTTACAGTAAACCATATCAGCGTGTGTTCTAGACTATTTATTTTTCAGACCGCTGAAAACACTTTTTTATTTTTCGCTGTCTGTAGAATAGCTCTTAAACATGTTCTTCTTATAGCCTGGTCATTTAGATAAGTGATGAATATCTCCACATAGATCGGACGTCTTCTGTATTCCTATGTTTCCCTTCCCTCCTTGAATGACCCCAAATGTGTGTTATGCTGATGTATAGTATTAGAATATTTACGGTATCTATGTCGTGGCGCGACACACATAGCTAACCGACTGCTAAGTCTAGGCTAGGCCTATCATCATTGGCCTGAGCGAACACGCCGCAAGTTAGGCAAGAAAATAATCAGTAGAGCGATATATATGTTCGCAGTTCGCAGTTCGCAGTTCGTTTTTTACGAGCAGTCAACATATACGAGTAGTAGGCCTTAACTACTCGTTACTCGCTAGGTATTCGCGAGTAGAGGGAGGTTACTCTGTCAGAAACAAATTAACAATTAATATTTTACTAGCCTGTGCTCTCTACCCTTACTATTTGCTAGGACTGCTCGCTGCTCGCTACTCGCACCAGTACTACTCGCGGCTCGCTTGCCGCGATACTACTCGCGAATAACGAACCTACTCGATTGCTCGCCCCAAGTCTAGTCCCAAGCCTGTATTTAATGCAGAGCGGAAATGTTTATATGACGAAGCAATCAAAATCAAAACCAAAATCAATTACATCGTCTTACCCGCATTTTCGATTACGACAACGATTCCACAGGAACGATATTGACGCTGTTCCGTGGATTTACAAGCTATTGTTCTGTAACAAAGAAGTCGAAAAGAGCGCTGTTCCGAGGTGCTCCCACTGGTTGACAGAACAAGAAGGAAAATATCTTTGATTGAATGACTGACTGACTGACTGATTGACTGACTGACTAACTGACTGACCTGTTTGTAGTCAGCAAGGCCTTGGGGGCAGGAAAGATTTCCAGTATTTTATTTGCACTCATGCTTTCCATAATCAGGCCGAGAATTGACAACGTTTATAAAGTACTTAGATCCATCCGTCTGCCCATGTGTTAAAGAGCAGTGAAGCTAGTATGGCACAAAGGCTCGGGCGAACCGTTAATTTCCTGTTGCGTTTCGGCCTTTAGGCTACTCTAAACTACACACTCTCTTGTCAAAAGATTTAGAGCAATAACGGTACTGATTTAGGGGATTATAGTCATGCAGTGAATATGGAGGACTCAACACCTGTTAGGATGTCAAGAAAGTGACCCGTTAGTGAAGTGCTAGTATTATTTGGTCAAGGATTTACCTCCTCTTGTCTTCATTGCCTTCAATAATAATCGAGATTTGGGTACAAAACCCCTATTACTACACAGAAAACCCGTAGTGAAGTGCCTCTCTAAACCAGCGTATCAGGCCACGCGCCTGTATTGCTTTGAACATAACGAGATTTTCTTCTTTGCTGGAGTATAATGTCGTATTTCGCATTTATGAGGTTAAGTGAAAAAAAATGGAATCGCACAGACCTACGGTCGTTTTGCTAATATGAAGATGCTAATTTCGCATAAAATTGTTTTGTACTCAAATACAATGGAACCTCTCAGGCACTCTTGGCATACCTTATTCTTAAATATACATTTCTCAGCTACTGGTTCATGATTATCCTATCATTTCATTATTTCCTGGTACCGAGGCATACTTTATATCGAGGTTATGCTGTATTTATAGTCCGCAAACAAATTTCAATGTCATCATGAGAAACGGTCTAAAATTTTGAAAGAAAAAAAAAAAGGTTACTTATTGCACATTACCCACTTTGTGAAATACAGCCTTATACGTGAACATGAGCGATTTGCTGTTAAGTTGAAGCACTTTTGCAATGCTCTGAAGATGCCCTGAGGTAGTGATGAAACTATGTACATTTAACAATTCGTTCCAAATAGCATAAGCACAGAGTTTATAATTCTTAAAAGCCTTTGTCCACCTGTGGTTTCAGAGAAAGAGAGAGAGAGAGAGAGAGAGAGAGAGAGAGAGAGAGAGAGAGAGAGAGAAAGAGAGGTAGGTAGGTAGGTAGGTAGGTAGGTAGGTAGGTGGGTAGGTAGGTAGGTATATAGACAGACAGACAGACAGACAGACAGAC
>JAWQUT010001521.1:4611-22894 GCA_033807755.1 Ellobium chinense
ATTCATTCATTCATTCATTCATTTTGTTAAAACATAATCAAATAATAAGTAAATTGACTGTGCATTCATTCATTATGTCTTCGATTCTCTCTCTCAATCTTTCATTTATTCATTTGGGTTTTTTTGTTTGTTTGTTCATTCATTTATTCAACCTGTCTACTGTACTTGCTACTAACCAGTCTCTCTTTATTTCTGTCTCTCTCTCCCCCCTTCTCTTTTTGGATGGGTATTTCCCTTTAGTCATGGCAAAGTGTGTCATAGAATGAGTGATAATCATCCGGCATGACGGCTTTCAACTCCTGAAGATGTTTAAACTTGCTCTGTTTGATTTTCAGCTTGGTGTTATAGAGTGGAGGTGGAGCCAAGAATTTAGGCTGGGTCGCTGGATTTCCATCCATTCGTCCTGAAAGTTAAGCTTGTAGGAAATGACTGCATCAGGGGTGTATCTCAAAGCTTTAATCTCAGTGACAGTTGCATCACCTTTTGCTCTACCAGGACGAATGGATTTGTACTCATCAACCTTTGCAAAGTCCTTGAAAAAGGTGTGGTTGATTTGATGAACAACATAAGGCATTGGTTGTTGACGAGCAGAACGTATGACCAGAGCGTAGTCCGATGGAACATAAATGGGGGTGTTCTTGAGAGCTCTTTCCATGACACTGTGGACACTGTCCACCTCCATCTGCGTGTGCCCCTTTGTCAGAAATTTTTGCTGTATGGTGATGCCAAGCTCTCTTGCTAGAGCGCTGAGTGCACTTCCAAGAACAGCGTTCCTATTCTGATAGGTGCAGCCATCACTAAAAAGTATAAAGTGCTTAAAGTCATTGGCCCTTGCTGTGACACAATGAATGCCGCATGATGCAAATTCTGCCGCATGATGCAAATTCATTTCCCGTGAGTCCTCCTTCACCCTCATTCCAGAGGTAGCAGTCAATCTGTCGTGTCGCAAGATCATACAAGGTGAAATTATGGACAGCCAGTTTTCGTTTTATAATATGAGGCAGAAGCCTTCAGAGCCGGTGCAAGCAGTACACCTTGCAGGTCCATGGTTGCCACAAAAATCTTGTCACCTCCTTTGCTGAGCGCACGTTCCTTGTCGTTGATTTTCTCGCGGCGTGCTGTTTCTTTCCTGTGCTGGTGCCTTTCCCATTCATCCTGTGGGACATTACCTGCATTGTGTGCGACACATAGATCACATTTATCCTTTTTGGGCTTGTACAAGGGATTGTGCTCTGCAAACATGCTGGAAAACACATCATAGCCTAGAGGCTTTCTGTCTCTCTCAGTACATGTTTGGCTGTAGAGACGGTGCACATCTGACAAACTTTTGAAGCTGATATCTTGTTGGTGGGAATGCTCACTTCTCTCACAAAAGACATTGTGGACAAATTTTACGCCAAGTGCTGTGGTATGTAGGAACATTTTTTGACACACCTTTTTTCGTTGACCATCTTTCTTCAGATAGTACACAAATGTGAACTCACGTTTTGAAGTTTTGTTTGCTGTATATGTGTTCTTCTTTGGAATTTTATCAACCAGTCCCAGAACAAATGTCCTTTTTGCATCGCAGGACATACTCCAGACTTGTTGAAAACAGGCTTGCCTGTCGTCTTCACTCAGCTGGTGACATTGGGTTCCCAAAGATTTGCATGAACAACCGGGTTTCGTCTCCCTTGCAGGTTTTTCACTTCCATTGCACACATAGGGCAATCCGTTCTCTCGCAGACGCTTACGTTTTGTTCCAGTGCATTCTTTCTTCCCTGTAGACTTAAGAGCCTCAATGATGTCCAACTGTGAATCAGAGGGGGCGGGTAGGGCAGTATGATGAGCAGGAGGGTCACTGGAGTCCATACCTAGGTCAGAACATTATCTGTTGGATCATGTTTCAAAATTTTCGTTTTTCTCTGATCTGATGTCTTTTTTGCAATGGCAAGGGCTACCATGCGCCTACCTCATCTTAACGCATCCATGATGGATGTTATAAAGATAAATGCGAAATGAATGAACAAGTACTTCGTAGGGAGGATGCTAACATTACTCAGACAATCTATGCTACGCGATATGATTGTCACTGTGCACCAGAATTCATACTGACTTCTCTTATAAACTGAGAGATTTGATAGCATTCTCAAACATCGCCACAATAATCTACATGGCAGGTCTATAGTGCTGAATGCTTGCGCAATAGCAACAGTGATACCTATGGGTCTTAAGTGGACAGTCGTAGGCATCATCTTGAACAACTCAATGTGGGCATCTATGTAAATACTATCATCAAATGCTTGCATAATCATGACATTCCCGGAATAGGTGTCCAGACAGATAAAATGACCATGGGGACCATCCTGAACCCTCCGCTGTAGCGGTTTCAATACGTCCCGGCTGGGTTAGCACCTTCTATCATCGGAAAATTTCAGGTGCTCCAGCTTATCACTTTTTATCATCGGAAGTTTTCCGAGGTGCTGGCTTAGGACTTTGTTTTTTGTATAAAAATGCACTTTATTTTTCGAATTTTGCTCTGAAATTTATACAGCATATGGATCAAGTATAGGACTATCGGTATACGAAATATGGCCAAATTTGATTTTGGTCGAGGTTATCACCTTTTATCATCGGAACGACGATATATAGACTGCGATTCATAAGCAAACATCATAATCTTTAATTTCACTCAGTTTCCAAAAAGTGCAGAAAGGTCAGAAATTAGTTTTTATTTCACTGAGGTTTGATTTTATTCCAAACAGTCTGCATAGGTTTAAGAAAGATCTAGATCCAGATCTATACTGTGACAAAACTCATACAGAATTAGGTCTATGACCTTGCCATTTCTTTTCTGCATATTTTAATTTTGTTGTTTACTTTGCCATTGCAGTTGTAGTGGACAACTCAGCTCTGTATGGCAAGCCTATTGATTTCAGAGGTATGTTATTTTCCAGTAATTAATCATCCGTCTTTTTCTGCTTTTATCTGTGTTTGATTTTCATTGATACTGAGCTAACATAGGTGCAAACAGTGAACAAAGGTTTAATGGGGGATTCTCATTCATAAGAGAAACAGTGGAACCTCATTATTAAGTACTCAGATAATAATTGTAACTCCTTTTTCAACATGACTTTCACCAGCATGAATTCACTATTATACCTTTGCTTTATTATACAGGTGGATCTCAATAATAGTTTTACCTCAGTAATAAGCATATTTCATCCATGCACCATAGACATATTGTTTATCAAGGCTCCGCTTTATCCATAGTTGAATCATAATGAGCCTTTTGGCATGGCACAACATGCCTTGGTGACCAGATCTCCGGAGTAATCATTCATAATTCTTATATATGTAACTGTATCAGCGATGATGTGCTTTAACACAGACATATAAATACGGAGCTAGGTCGATCACTCAACTACCTCTCAAAATGCCTACCTACAGTGGAACACACTTATAACGAACACGCTTGAAACGAATTGACGGAAATAAAGAACATCTTTGTTTGCCCCGATTTTTTTTCTCTTTAACTCAATAAAATTTTCACGCATGTAGCGAACAGATAATAAAGAACTGACGGATGAAACGAACCCATCTCGGTGCCCGAGTCTGTAGTTTTCCTCTTTTTTCGTAACGGAAATAACGAACTGGTCCGAACATCCAGTCTGCAAAGCTAGCCTAGACTTAGGCCCAACGAAAACAGCCGAACAAGTTTCGGCCACTTGCGTCTGTAGACAGAAGGTCAGCCGGCCTAATGCGCATGTGCGGAAACAGCAATCAGCTGTGTTTACATTGAAAACCGGGTCAGACATAAAATATTGAAAGAATAAGATAGACAGCGTGTCATAAATGTTGGGTCAGCTGTGAATGTAGTCTAAACCTCAGCAATTACCGACAAATGTGGGATTGTGAATCAGTCTGATTAACACAGTGACTGTGCAACACGACTGTACACTTAGAAATCGAATTTCCTGATAATTTAGAGATTGGAGAACTTCCTGACTTCCTGTTCAAAACAAAGACTAGATAGTCTAGATCCACACGGTGCTACACGCTGTTAGGCTATAGGCTATATCCAACAGATAGACACTAGACTAGAACAGTACACGATGGCATCGAGAAAGAGAGCTGCATACACTCTAGATTTCAAGAAGTAGAGTTTTTGTGTAAAGACTGGGGAGGGGAGAGGAGTGTTAAAGATTTTAAATTTTTGTTTCTCCTATTTAGTGGCTATACTTGGTTAATAGAGGACACATGTCATTTACTGCACCAATGTTTTTTCATATTATGTAAATGAGGTTAAATGAATCATTTATTTTCAGTTTGAACCTGCGGATCTTCATTGTTTTGTATTGTGTGTTGTGTTTTGGTGAAATCTGGGTGGTGTATGGATATAAAGAACTACTGATATAAAGAACAAATATTTTTGCCCAGACCTGTTCTTTATATCAATGTTCCACTGTATTTATGAATGGCACAATGCCTTGGTACTGAAGAAAATGATGCCTTCTTTACAACACTGGCACATATGGAAACCAAGTAAGGCTTACAAAACAATAGTAATCCTCTGTGACACTTTAACCTTCGCTTTACACACCTCTCATAGCTCACACACTCACGCCCTTAAATATACAGTCGACTCTGCTTAATTGCTCTCTGCTTAATCGCCTTTTCCGCCTCGTTTCCCAGGGAACCGAATTTTTTTCTGTATAAAAGTCACTGGATAATCGCCTCTCACTCCGGATAATCGACCACTCTTCAGCACCTGTGAATTCAAAGATCAGCGGTTGAAGGGTTACAGTTTTTGACAAACAGATATGTACACAGACTGATTAACTGCGTGCCGGATGGCAGACCGGTTGACTGAGTGACCGCTGCCACGCCGAAATAGGTGTGATAGCCTTTCCTCTTCACCTCCCCCTCCCTAGTCCCCCTTCGTCCCACGCTACGCATCACCGCCATCGCCCGTCCGACAAAGCTAATGCGCTGAAAGCTGTATAGTCCCCCCCCGCCACGCCTTGATTGCACCTGTCTGGTGGATTTCGGCTAGATCAGAGAACGTGTCATGTGGATGAACGGTCGATCCTGACCGGCCATCTTACTCCTTATTGTCTGCTGGGCTTTTGCAAGGTGGCCAATGAGAGAGACCGCGGAGATCAAAGATTTTGTGCGCTACAGCACTGTCAAACGAATTTAAGAAATCAAAGAAATTTAACCCCATTACCAAAAATATGGCTGAAATGACCTTCTCCGCTTAATCGCCCACTTTTCCGTGATCCCGAGGAAGGGCGATTAAACGGAGTCGACTGTATTTCTGCATCAAACTTCTATATTCTGCATCTCAAACTTCTAGAAAGTCTTGATAATCGACTTTAACTGTGTTGACAATTTCAGAGAGTTTGGAGTGGGCTTAGATCAGATATTTTCAGTGACCAAGATGTTAATATACTATCTAAGACACCCCAGTCAGTATTATTAAGGTAAAATGAAGGTCAGGTTTGATGAACAAGCCTTTTTACTCCTTTCCAAAAGGAAAAAAAAATACACTCAGGTTGAGTGAGATTTGGGTCACCGTGGTGATAGCGAGTGAGCACACAGTAAACATTAGTAAGCACCTAAGCCTAAAAAAGAAAAGAAAAGGGTGAGGGAAATACCAATGCATGCAAATGTTACATTACTTGAGTTACTTCCTGTGATCACTTGTCCTGTGTGATCGTGACCACCCTTCCTTTTGTCCCAAGTTGTGTAGAACATAAGCAAAAAACTGTCAACTAGCTAATTCAAAACTTTGAATGGTTTGCAGCTATCCATAGGATTTAAAAGGGTTTCTTTCTAGGTTAAATACCATTTATCTTATTAGAATACTATGTAGTAGCCCAAAACTACCATGACGAAATTATAATCTATAAACTAGAGGAGAAACATTGACCAAAATAAACACAACCTTTATAAGAAGACCAATGGCTGCATTTCTGAGGAACAAACAATATCACAATGTACACAGGTTCCAGGAATACTATATTGCAGCTCATAACTGTTGCCAATAGATAACAAGCTATAATCTAGAGGAGGAACTTGTTTTTTGAAACACTGACCAAAATAAAAACAACATTTAAAAGATCACCTCTCTAAGATGGCTGCATTTCTAAGGAACAACTGATATAATAGAACTTACAGGTTCCATTGTATTTGAGTTTTGGATACACTTCTACTGCTTGCTTTTATAATTATGTAAATTTGTATCAGGCAATATTTTCTGTGCTTAGGGACAGTGTCAGTTGTATCACTAGCCATAAATCAGTCAACATCCTATGAAGAGCTGGTCAGAATGCTGACACATCGACGCAAAAAGCAGTTAGACACTCTTATGTTGGTCAGAGATGACCATGGAAATATTTAAATAAATACTTGTGAAACCAAGAATGAAATGGACCCGAGCATGGACATACCATGTTGAGCATATCAGCAGGGACGAGATGGGGGAGAGAGGGGGTTGATGAATGGGCTCAATTTCAGGGGTGAAGCAAAAATGTTATAATGTATTTGGAATGGAGAGAAAGAGAGAAGAAGACGAAGAAGAAGAAGAAGCAGCAGTAAGCCAAAGTGGGGGCCTGAATTAAAAAGGGAAATGAGCGAGATGGAAGCAGATTTACCCAGTGGACAAGGTCATCTTGGCTGGCGTCTCTCTCTCTTTTGCTATCTTTCTTTCTCTTTCTCTCTATGTTCATTCGTATTTGGTTGTTTGTTTTTCTTCTTACCCTCTAATTATCCTAGACTCTTCTCCCGCCACTTTCCTTCTCCTATTGCTTATTGCCTTCTCTTTCGTTTTCTTTCTCTCTTTCTCTTTCTGTCTCTCTTTCTATCCTGGAATTGTGCCCACCCAACCCATACAAGGATCCGTCTCATTCTCTCCTTTCATCTTGAAGACTGATTCTTTGTTTCAAAATTACAAAAGGTTCATGAATATTCTACAGAATGCTCCTGTGGTCATCTATGACCAACGTAAGGGTGTCAGAATAATTTTCATGTTGATGTGCCCATTTTTCGACCAGTTCTTCAAATCTTATTGATTTATGTATGACTACTGACCCAGCTAACACAGACTGCAGAGAACATTGCCTAAGACAATGGTTATCTGCCAGTCAAACCCTGTCCTGCCATTTGGCATCTAAATTATCTGGAAGTGCTCCTCAAGCAAAAGATAATTTTATACTGTCAGAATCTTAGGCCAGTGAGAGCTCACTAAATATGCAGGGAAAAAAAGGCACAGACAACCATACATAGGCTATGCACACATTAATAAAGCGACTCAAACCGTGGTCAGACATATGTTCCTCTTTTGAAATATTTATCCTCCCTTTTCAAAGGTTACAACACTGTGATCAAAGTTAGGCAGTTGTTCACAGACATTAGCAAAATACTGATCTTAACAAGAAGACTTAAAATGTCATACCAAAGAAAATGTTCGCATATGAATAACTGTCTTCGCATAAGGACTGCCAACTTGCCTCTCACTTTTTGACGCCACTCCCGAGCACTGCCTTGAATGGAAGACCAGTTATGGCAGCCCATGCGATGTAAAAATCCCAACTTTCAGGCTGCATTTTCTCAGTAGTGCTCAGGCGAAGGAAACATGTGGGGTTGAAAATGTTTGAAAAAATAATGTGGATTTTTATGGCTGTAAAGCAGATAACTACCCTTCTCCCTCTAACTATATACATCTTTTTCAGTGATTATGTATAAATCTATCTGAATGATTATCAGGCTGATACCATTTGGAAAAACAAGGACGGGCATTAAAGAGCAAGAAATTCTGCAGTTTGTTACATCGTCCAAGACATTGTGAAGTTAAATTACATGGAAATTTTTTTTATGAAAGATGATTTACAGGGAAGTTAGGAGGGGGGAAATAATTCATGTGTCATTCTGTGTCATGCCAACAGTAAATATTTTGTCTTCCTGTCACACAAAGTGGTCCCTGTGATGTTGTGTACATTGATTTGACATTCATTCAAGAACAACTGACTCAGGCATCTCATAGGTGATAGAGTACAGGAGTGTACTGTTTTATTTTACCTCATTTGGTAGCTTGGGTTACTAAGTATAATACCTATGGAAGCCCGACAGGTAATAAACTAGTGCACCGTTTGTCCACATTTAATGTTAACATACTGTACCATAATTCCTCCCTTTTGTTTGAAAAAAAATTGACATTTACATATTTTTTTTTTGATCAAGTAAAGAAAACTCCTTGTATTTCTTATATATAGATCAGCGTCGTGTTCAAAATACGGTACTACAGTCCTTTCTGTGCGTGATAAAAACGAGGAGAATATTCATGCTATAAGAGCATTAAATTATTGTCTAGTTGAGAACGTAACTGTGTTAGTGTTGAATCTCTGTCTTGGCTGCTCATTAGTGAAGCTGGGTCTGTGTGAGCTTTGAAAATGGGAGGTGGTGCCAACAATGGTGACTGCTACTTGCTCACGTCTGAAGACAAAATAGTGTGGACTATCTGATCAGCATGCCGAGGCCATTGGATTCCTGGCACTACTTCAGCTTCATGGGTGAGAGGATCTTTGCAGGCAGAAAATGGTACCATGTTTCCATTTCTGATGACCACGATAATCTCTAACCAGTACCTTTTCACCAATATTGAAATCACAGGTAATGGCTTGTGGACGTGATTTGACTTTTGGTGCTATTTAGATGATACAGTGGACTCAATGTTTGGACAGATGATGTCCAAGTGTGACCGAAAGTTTCTCCTAACATCAGAGTTGCAGGAGACTCATTAGTTGTTCAGCGCAAGGGATTTCTGTAGGCAAATAGAAATCTTCATAGCTCCATGTGTAAATTGCCTTTGTCGTCCTTAGCTGCCTTCATTGCCTGTTTGAAGGTTTTTTGCCATTCTCTCTGTTAATGCATTGGTAGCAAGATGGCAAGGAGCGCTGAAGATTTGTTTTATGCTGTTACTTTTCGTGAAGAGCCTGAATTCTTCTGAGGTGAACTGAGGTCCATTAATGCTGACCAGTGGTGCAGGCAACCCAAACATTGCAAACGTTTTGCTCAGCAAATTGAATGTGGATGTGGCAGTTGTACTTAATGTTGGGATGATCTCTGCCCATTTGGAGTGAGCGTCTACGACTATGAGAAACATGAAGCCAATGAATGGTCCAGCGTAGTCTATGTGCACATGTTGCCATGATTTGGATGGCCATTGCCACTGGTGTAGAGACCATCATATTAGGTTGCTTTTTGTTACAGCTTCTCTTGCCTTGTCCATCCCAGGCCACCAGAAATATCCTCGAGCGATATTCTTCATCTTAACCACACCAAGGTGTCCGATACGAAGAGAAGTGAGCATCACAGTTTTGTCGGTGGAATGAGACGATAGCCCAACATTAAGCAGTTTTGATGCACGGCTAATTCATGAGATTTAAGGAAGAAAGGTTTAGTTCCGGCATTACTGAACTTGGCCAGTTATCATCTTTTATGAAGGTTATGACCTGAGTGATCAGTGGGTCTCAGCACGAGTCTTTTGCTACTACAGTTGCATTGACTGCCATAGAGTCAGTGATTTCTGTGTAGTAGATTTCATCAGCTTTGTCATTGTCAGCAGAGGAGTGTGAAGAAGCAGGAGTAGTCGTGAGAGATTGTCTGCGTTTTCATTGAATTTGGAGTCACGGAATTTGATTGCGTAACTGGATCCAGATAGATACATGTATAATGCATATCTATGAAGTCTAGCAGCTGACATTGGTTGGATGCCTTTTGTGGGACTAAAGATAAATTTCAGTGGTTGATGGTCTGTGATGAGAATGAACTGTTGGCCACAGAGATAGTTGAAGAACTTTTTCACCATCCAGACAATAGAGAGTGCCTCTTAGTCCAGTTGAGAGTATTTTTCTCTGGCTTGTTCAGAGTGCATGAGGCATATGCAGATGGGTCGTTCGAGGTCCATTATCTGTAACATGAGACAGAACTGCACCTAGACTGTATGGTGAAGCATCAGTAGTGAGCATTAATGGCAGATGTGGGGTGTAGTGGATCAGTACTCCGTCTGATGCCATCATTTCCTCGAGCTTCTGGAAAGCTTTTCTGCATTTGTCTAACCAGATGAACTGTTTGCTGTCTTGGAGCAAGTCATATAATGGTTTGGCTACTTGTGCTATGTTGTGTAGCCATTTATGATAGAAGTTCACCATTCCTAAGAACAATCGTAGTTCTGTTTTTGTTGTAGGAACTGATGCATCTGTGACAGCCACGACTTTGTCTCCTGTTTTGTGCAGACCTTCTTTGGTAAATCTGATCCCACAGAAGATGACTTCTTTTTGAAAGAAGTAGCACTTGTCCAGGTTTGCCTTGAGACCCAACTCTAGGAGATGTTTGAGGACATTTCATTGATTTTCTAAGTGCTGTTCATCTGTCTTTCCTGTCATGATCATATCGTCTTGGTTGCATTGGTCACCTTGAAGAATTTGATCCATCGTCTCCTGCCAGATGGCAGGTGATGAAATGACACTAAAGGGTAGTCTGTTGTAAATATAGAGATCTTTGCTTGTGTTGATGGTAGTGAGTGACACTTCCTGTAATGGGAGTTACAGAAAAGCTTGTCTGAGGTCAAGTTTTGAAGACGTTTGACCTTCTTCCAGTGTACCCAGCATGTCTTCCTTTCTTGGTAATGTATATTGTTCTGTATCCAGGACTCGTTAACTGTGATCTTAAAATCTACTCAGATGCGCACGTCTCCATTGGATTTCACGACTGGAACTATTGGTGTTGCCCATTCACGTGTTTGCACTTTTGTCAAGATTCCTCATTTTTCCAAACTGTCTAGCTCTTTATCAACCTGGCTTCTTAGTGCATAAGGAACTGATCTTGCATTCATGAATCTTGGTTTTGCGCCATCTTTGACTTTCACTGTTTCTCTCAGACTTTCAGCCGTTCCTGTTCCATCACTGAAAACTTCTCCAAACTCCTGTACTAGAGTATCTATCTTCCCTTTTGGGTGAGAGAGTTGTTGCAGACTAAGAATGGACCAGTTGAGTTTGAGAACAGACACCCAATCTCTGCCAAATACTGGATTGTCGCCAACTTTGAGGATGAGAAGGGAAAGACTTTTCCTCTGTCTGTCCTTTTCCACAGCGACTGTGACTTTACACAGTGGTTTGATGATCTCATCAGTGTACGTCCTGAGTTTGACATACCCTACTTATAGCTGAGGGGTCTTGTGGAAGATTTTTTTGTAATCAGCGAGTGTCATTACTGAGGTAGCTGAACCTGAATCCAGTTCCATCTGCACTGGTACTGAATTTATCTTGACCTCCAGCGTAATTTTGGGTGTGTGGATTCCGGTGTGATACATTTCTAGCTTGAATTATTCTTATTCGGGTGCTCGAACTGACATTGGACACTTTGTGCGCCATTGTTGCCCAATAGTTTGTGTTTATTCTTGGCTGATGATCGGGAGACTGCTTGAAGATGTCCCTATTTGAAACATTTCTTACAAACAGTCCCTGTAGAAGTAGTCGGACTGCTCTTGGTTTGTTGTGCCCCATGACTGGCATGGTTGGAAGGCTTGTGGCTTCCATAGCATATGATGTCATGAAGTTGAGGTGAGAACTTGAGTTTATGCAGAGAAGTGGACGTGCCATGTATTTCTGTTGCGTCTCTTTGTGCTGTCTCCATAGCTCATGTCAGTGTCGTAGCACTTTCAAAGGTGAGTCTGGATTCTTGCAACAGATGTTTTTGAATTGACATGTTATGTAACCTGCAAACAAATCTGTCTCTGAGTGTATTTCAGGGTGTCCCGATAATCACAATGTTTTAAAAGCTGTTTGATTGCAGTGATAAATTCTGTGATGGTCTCACTGGCCTCCTGACATCTTTTGTGAAATTTGAACCTTTCCATTACCGGTACCGGGGTATCTCAAACAGAACATTAGAAAAGTGTGTCATGAGTAAGGTGCAAAGCTCGTCAAAAGTCTTTACAGATGGCAGATCTGGGGCAGTCAGTGACCGTAAGGTGTTGTAGGCTTTTTCGCCATTTGATGTCAATAGTAATGATGCATGCTTATCTGCACTAATAACATTTGCCAGTATGTATGCATCAAGTCTCTCCTTTAGTTGGTGAAACTCTCCACTGCCTCATTGAAAGTGTCAGGCTTTTGCATTGTGAAAATTGCATAGAAATAGCGAAAAGACATTATTGTCACAAAAGTGCTTAAAATTGTCCAAAAATCAATTCACCACAAATATATGCTATGAAAACGCGTAGATAAGGTGCACATCAACCTCTTGAAAACATCAGTAGGTCCGAATATCTCGTCGCAAGTGTGATGTCATGTACTTTGATCCGACATATATTCAAGAATAACAGACACAGACATCTTGTAGGTGGTAGGGTACATGGGTGTACTGTTTTAATTTACCTCGTTCCGTAGCTTAGGTAACTAATTATAATACAGTCGACTCCGCTTAATCGCCTTCCTCGGGAGCACAGAAAAAGTGGGCGATTAAGCGGAGAAGGTAATTTCGGCCATATTTTTGGTAATGGGGTTGAATTTCTTTGATGTCGTGGTTTGATATCGTGCATTGACACCTTCTTGTGGCCAGTCTCAGGACAGACTCGAGTTTGACAGTGTTGTAGCGCACAAAATGTTTGATCTCTGCGGTCTCTCTCATTGGCCACATCACAGTAACCCCGCAGACAATAAGGAGTAGGATGGCACAATCGGGATTGACCGTTTATCCAGATGACACATTCTCTGATCTAACCGAAATCCACCAGACAGTCGCAATCAAGGCATGTGGGGAGGAGACTATACCACGGCTTTCGGCGCATTAACATTATTGATGGGCGAAGGCAGTGATGCGTAGTGTGGGACGAAGGGGGACAAGGGGAGGGGGAGGTGGGGAGGAAAGGCTTATCACACCTATTTCGGGGTGGCAGCCATCACTCAGGCAACCGGTCTGCCATCCGTCGCGTAGTTAAACTGTCTGTGTACATTATTTGTTTGTCAACTGTAACCCTTCAACCACTGATCCTTGAATTCATGGGCGCTGAAGAGTGGTCGATTATCCAGAGTGAGAGGCAATTATCCAATGACTTTTATATAGAAAAAATTCGGTTCCCTGGGAAACCAGGCGATTAAGCGGAAAAGGCGATTAAGCGGAGGGCGTTTAAGTGGAGTCGACTGTATCAATGGAAACCCATGAGGTAACAAACTATAGTGTACCATTTGTCCATATTTAATATAAATATACCGTAGTCCCAGTAATGAGTAATAGGTAACAGTCACACTTAGTGTAGTATGTCAACACAGCAGACTTGTATAGCCCTATACTCATGTCTATACTTAACACTGTAGGAGCAGGAATTTTTTAAGTAATATTATCTTCTGAAATGTTTTCCCAGTAATAGAGGGAGAGAAGCGAAACAGTATGGTTAACAGCCTGTGCTTTTTGAACATTCACATGGAAGAAAACATAGTTATGAACAAAATTTCTTTGCATAATAATCATTGCTGTGGAACATAAAGTCATAGATTCAAAAGACAGTAGGAGACAATAATAGGACAAATAATGTTTCATTCTTCCTTTTGTTCAGAGTTCCTCCGTAGGGTCTGACCATGGCTTATAAAGCTGGTGAAGGCATGTGCAGTGACAAATAAGTGAATGTGAATCGTGTATTCAACCTCTGATCGAACGTTAAAATAAATCTCGGGGGGTGTAGATAGGGAGCATTATGTTAATTGCTGTGGGATTATCCTAAGGGTGAAACATATGTGAATAATATTGCTGACTATTTAATCACAAGCAAACTGTCTTCCCTAGGCCAGAGGAACAAAGACTCCATGTACAAGGACTACAGTGATGTTGTCCCTACTATGACCTCAGCTACTGCACACCCCAAGAATCTGAAGGACATCAGTAGGTTTGCATTTGAATTTAAAATAAGTAGCCATTTTTCTCCAAGACTAGCATTTTCAGTTTTAACAATGTTTGATTACATTTACCAGAACACAGTGAAAATAGAGGCTGGATGTTTTTAAGAAAGACATTAAACTGTGAGATACTACAGATAACATTTAGTTTTTATCCTCAAGGCCTCATTTTGCTTGTCTATGTATCTTAATATGTCTGACCATCTGGTTTACCTCATGTTACTTCACCTCCTAAAGCATACAATAATTTTTATTTTTAACTGTGTATAAGACTGGTGTCATTACCACATTTTGCCATAAAAATTGCAAATTGCATGTTGTGAATCTTCCTGTTATCTGAAATACTTGCTGCCTCTGTTAGTTGTTAGGGTTGTAGATAACCCTATCTAAATCTCCTGATCCTTAAAGAACAAGTGTGGGAGGATGGGATATAGGGAGTGGGATGGTGAAGCCAGGCCATCTATAAGTTCAACCCACAGGGAAGTGTGGGTTAGTGTGTTGTAGTAACTTGTAGTGCCATTTTCTGGGAAATAAAATAACTCTCTAAACTGGGCAGGGCCACTCGTAATAATGGTTTATGATATTTTTGTTTTTGTTATCAACAACAGCCTACATGTATTACTACTTTGCATATCATGGAGAAAGAGAGGGGTGAGGAAGCGAGAGTTGTTGTTGTTGTTGCAGAAAATCTGGTAGAAATATGGCAACTACTCTAACGCACAGTTTGACTTCAATTCACTGTATAATACTATCCCAAGTTTGACCACCCTTATTAGTGCTGAAGATATGAGATCAGATCCAAAATATAACCATAGGAACACTCTACTGACTGCCATAGTAAAACATAACCTAAAGAGATTCTAGAAGTAAGCCGACATACACAGTTAATAAGCTCCAAACTGTTGATTTTTTGGATTTAGAATTTTGACATTTTAGATGGTTACTGGAATACAATATTGTCATAAATGTATAGAAGATACAAGATTAAAATTACTACTTTGGGAAGTCCCCCATAACATTTTCCTTAAATATATTTGACTTGCTAAGGGATAAGGGAGACAAATAAATGTCAGTATTGTAATGTGGATGAGTATAATGAGTGTTTCATCGTCAGATGCCAACTTACTAAACCTATGTGGACAAAGGTTAAGAATATTCTTGCACTGAAATTTTCATGCCGGATTACACGGATTACACTTGATGAATATATGGCACCTAAGAATAAAGAATATAGACAGAGTTAGTCAGTTAGTGTCTTGTCACATAATATTGTTTTATTTTGTAACTGATTCATTGTTCTGTTACATGGAGCACTATTAGTTGGTAGCAAATGACTATCCTAGAAAGTGATCTTGTTCCTTCCCGTACCATCAAATCATCATGTTGGTACTGTGTAATGCCAGTCATCTCTATTCTGTGCAGTCCTAGGATTTTCCAAAACTGTCCAGCCATTCTCTGTAAAATTTTTATCAGCATTTCTCATCCCGCAGCCTCTTTTTCCCAGCATGTTCCATTTAACCTCCTCACTGCTTCATATTTCTCAAGCACTGATATCGTAAATAGTACTGATTTCATTAACCTGTATGTGGGAGCATTCTATAAGCCTATTAAAGAGATTGTATGGGAAGGTATTGATAGGTATACTGAAACACTGCTTTAAGGATATATCAGCATTTCTGAGAGCACCTCTTTAGCGTTTCTGAAAGCATCTCTTCCGAAGGATAAGGATGTCATATACAGTATATGGCGGAATGATAGGATCAGCTGACAACACAATTTTTGAAAGAAATTTTTTCCTTTAAAACATTCATTATGTTACCTGCATTTTTTAGGTTAATTTTATGATCAGCTAACCATGCACCCACACAAGTGCGAATGAGAGGATCGGCTAATTCTGCTTGTAGATGGGAGACTCAGTCTAATACATTGTATTCTCATTTATCGATAAATATTAAAAGATAATTATTTTCTGTGAAGAACACTTAGATGATTGTGTAGAAACCTGCAGTTAGTAAATCCAACAGATTGGAAGTTTTCCATGTGCTGTGGCTGTCAACGTGACATTGGGGTTAACTAATTTGAAAGTTGGCTTTTTAAATTTTGTCCAGCTGTCGTCACTCGATCCCACCTTTGTTTAATATACTGTATTGTGACCAGGTTTTCTGTCACCAGATGGCACAGTTTGTAGCTTCTTGGTTTTTTCGATGAATTCATACCATATAATGCGACATAGAAACATCTCTTCCATTACTTCACAAATGTATAAAGTGCATCGTTTATTTTAAATTACCCGAGTCAGTAAAATGGATCCCTATAGTCACGGTAGTTGTATGGCGGAGCTGGCTGAATTAAAATATTTATCAACTGTTGATGCAGATGAACATAAATAGGGTAGTCGAAAATATGTGCAGAATGTATTTAATCTGTCAACGTCTTCTAATGATGGCATCATTGCTGATAGTCTGCTTAAATCATATGGCAGGCTTGGATAATAGTCTGTCTGCATTTAATAGTGATGACAACGACATAGGCAGCGTTTCTGCAACTGTCTGTCTTTAGCATAATGGAACCAATGTATCATCAGAAGTTGCTCTGCAGCACGAGGGCACCAGTACATCAAGAGGGACCGGTCGTCAGTATGATTCCATTAGTAAATCATCAGTCACTGATCTTCCGCAAAATGCTACTAGCATACCCTTAAACGCTTATTTTCGGCAAGATATTATTATTAGTACACTTTCTAACACTGATCTTCGGCAAGATATTTTTTTTGTTTTTTTTTGAAGCCTCAAACTTATTTATTATGACTATGACAGCTAAATTTGTAGTAAAACTTTAAACCATGCAAGCAATCTTCCGCCTATACCATGCACTGCAACGCACTGCAAAATGACAACCAAAAACATCACAGAGCAAGGATTTGAGTCTATTTTTAGAGGCATGAGAAAGCTACTCCTTCTTTGACTTTGTCTCTTCTGGTGTAGAATTCTTCCCTGACTCCACTTTCTCTGATTCAGAGGTCTTCTTTGACTGTTCTTTATCTTTGACCCTGCTTCTTCTGGCATATTCTTTTTCATTGACTTTGTCCTTTTTGGTGTTGCTGAGAAGTTTCTCATTTCCTTCTCTGAGGGACTGCTGGAGTCTCCTGACTTTTCTGCGTTCTCAGAATCAGAGCCTTTGTTGTCACTGGTGTCTGCGGTCGGTCTAATGGGAAGTATAGCTGCGTCAGCTCAGGGTAAATGTCCACATCTTTTTGTAGGAACAGGCACCTAATGATTCTCTCCACATTCTTGGCATATTCCTCTTCGTCCAGCCACTCCTGTATTTTGGCAAGAAGTTATTATTAGTACACCTTCAAACACTGATCTTCGGCACACCATCATGCATTGATCTTCAGCAGGATTTTGTTAGCAAGATGCTACTAGTACACCATTGTGCACTGATCTTCAGTTAGATGGTGCAACCACACATCAGACACTGGCCTTCAGAATGGACATGATGATCTTTCTTGTGAGGGCAGAAAAGGGGAAAGGCCCTTATGAGTGGATGGGAAATGAGAAAGCATCTAAACAAAACAGGACAGAGTATTTTAAGCACCACAGCACTCTCCAACCATGTCGTTGACTCTGCTCTATAGATTTCAGATAGAACAGATGCAAATGCATCTACGACACCGTATTCTTCTGGACATAAGTGTTATGAAAGAGCAAAGGATGAGTGACAAGGGAGTGCAGTGAAATTGAATGGAGTAAGTGAGTGAGTGAATAAGGTAGTGAGTGAGTGGGTGAGTGAATAAGGTAGTGAGTGAGTGAGTGGGTAAGTGAATAACATAGTGAGTGAGTGGGTGAGTGAATAGGGTAGTGAGTGGGTGAGTGAATAACGTAGTGAGTGAGTAGGTGAGTGAATAACGTAGTGAGTGATTGGGTGTGTGAATAAGGTAGTGAGTGAGTGGGTGAGTGAATAAGGTAGTGAGTGAGTGGGTGAGTGAAAAAGGTAGTGAGTGAGTGGGTGAGTGAATAATGTAGTGGGTGAGTGAGTAAGGTAGTGAGTGAGTGGGTGAGTGAAAAATGTAGTGAGTGAGTGGGTGAGTGAATAACGTAGTGAGTGAGTGGGTGAGTGAGTGAATAAGGTAGTGAGTGAATAAGGTAGTGAGTGAGTAGGTGAGTGAATAATGTAGTGAGTGAGTGGGTGAGTGAATAAGGTAGTGAGTGAGTGGGGGAGCCATTCAGCCAGCCAGCCAGCCAGGGAGTGGTTGAGTGAATGTTACTGTCTGTTCTTGCAATCCTCTCTGTTACTTTGATTTAATTACATCTGTATGAGTACAGTGGAACTCGCTTAAGCGGGACACG
>JAWQUT010001522.1:0-15652 GCA_033807755.1 Ellobium chinense
CTGTGAACAAATCAGTATGAGGAAAATGAGAGATCGTTGATTGTTGTCGGGGATGAGGGAGGCAAGGATTAATTGTTAAGTAAAGTCAGTGCCTTTAGGTCGGAGGTTACTCTAAACCTGTATATTTAATCAGCGTGACCACTAATTCTTCAGATTTTACAGATTCTGAAGGTTTGTAAGATTTCATATTAGAAGGTTTTTATGTAGATCTAGACATGTACACTATGTAGTTTGGAAAATTTTGATACTAATCTAGGAACGCTGCGGCGAAAGTTTTACAACTGCTAATATCAAGCCTCAAAGATATCGTTAACGATTATAATATTTCATGATTTACAATTTTTATTTGCTTTTCAACAATTTACGAAAACTCTAGCTGAACTGTGGTTAACTCTTTATCGATGAATTAGAATCTTGCCACTTCCACGTTTGAGAGATTTTGGAAACTATAATATCTCATGATTAAAAAAAAAAAATCTTTTATGGAATACGCATGTGAACAGTTTACGAAAAGTGACGTTAACCTGTGATAGAAAATGGTATCAGTGTGTGAGAATGTTATCATTTCTAATTTCAGGTATTCCGTGGTCTACGATACTTTAAAAATTTTGTTCATTACACATTTCAACAGTTTATGAAAATTTGGATCATACTAGGTTCAAAGATTTTGTTGACGTGTCAGAGTATTGTCACTTCCAAGTTTCAGAGATTTCGTCAACTAATAGAGATCAACTTTCCCATCAAACGTTCAGTTTCTTTAGGCTACATTGCATGTTAGTAAAAGAGACCGTTCTATACTCTTTATTTATTATACTTTTAGTATTTTCAAGTTGTCAAAGATACAACAAACTGAGTCCAGTCAAGTCTGAGTTCAACGATTAACAAGAAAGTATAGATATCATCATTTCAGTACCTTACACATAGGCCTGTCTCTGGCCAGTCTACTGATGTTATTATTGTTATCATATTCGCCGTGAATATCGTACAGAAAGAATCGTCTACTGTTGAGAGGCAGACTCTCAATAAATTCTGCACTTTACTGAGAGTGATTCTCTCAACAGACACTTCATAGCCGTTATTTGTTACTTCATTCACACTTAACTGATGTCAAGAGATAAAGTATCTTTGTAGAAAGGGTTATAAGACTCTATATTTTCCACATTTCTTGTTGCTTCGATGTCCACCACCCCTCCCTCTCTCTCCACACCCCATGTATCGAACGGTCTTTTACTGTTCAAATGTCTCACTTTGGCTAGTAGATGTACTAAATATATTTGCAGCTTTGTATTTAGGTCATTGGACTTGACAGACTGATGCACAATATGATTCAGTTTATGCCTTCAACTCCATGCAACGTAATAAAGTCTGTTAATTTAGGTCGAAAAGGTGTGTATAGAAAGGTATCTTACTCGTCGGAACTCTTCAGCTTTTTTTACTTCCGCTTTCTTTCGGAGTATGGCCTCTACAAGGTTGCATTTGGTTACCAGTAACATTTATTCAAGCAATGGACACATGGATTAGATGGATGAATATCCCGTATGGCCAAATTTGCACTCCTAATCCATGCCAGGTATACATGGTCGATGTTTCCATGTGCTCCACAAAGGAAAACGATATGGCGGAAATGATTGAGTAAACGGAACAGTTTATGCACTACACGGATATAGCAGTGAAATGTACAACTCTGTACGGTCAATGCACAGCTAATAATTGGAGTAAGAAGGACACTACAACAATTTAACATTGAACATCCACAGTGACTTAATGCCAATTTATGGCAGGGAAAAGCACTACCGTATTTAAAATACACTTTTGACTAATGGAAACAGCAATGAAATATTATATGGATGATATCTGCGACGAATTTGAACACGGTCTTTGAGAAGTTCCATTACCGCTCAACACCAAAATTCAAGCCAACAAAACAATTCTGAGACAAAACTAAATATCTGCTTTAACAATAACATCATCCCAGACAATTTTTTCAATGACTCAGAAAGCGTGATGGCAACTACTATCATACATGACTTGAGTCTGAACAAATCAATGACCAGTTCATTCATGTTTACACCAACATCAGTAGAGGAACGTGTAAAACCAAGTAACGGCGTATTACTGCAAAAGAATATCATTTCTACTCTCCACACAGAACAACGATGACCAACAAGTTGGAACAACAGTGTGCACATCTTTAGAGCTCCATATGGACAAAGGAAAAGTACAGCTCAACCTGACATGAACTTTGCAGGTAATTAAGTCAATGATAATTATAGACTGGTGAAACGATCTAAGGTAACCTCAGGAAGATCGGGCTATGTTGGATTGAACGAACCGTTCGTTAGAACAGGGTACGAGCAAACATGTTAACTAGGTAACGATCAATAATTTAAAGGTTTGATACAAACATACAGATGTTTCCATTGCAGTACGCGACACACAGGTGCTCACCAAGGTAACTAAAGAAACTGAAAGCATAAAGACATAAACCACTGGAAGTCATTTAAACGACAGGCGCGAGTGGTGAATGTCACATACGCTATTAGAGACAATTCATCATCTGTAATATTTAATAACTCTTACGTAGGTGACAACCTCGTTATATTCATCATGAAGGGACGACTACAGTTACTGATATCAACACTGTAATGAACACTTACTATCCAGACACATAGACAAGATCGTGTACCATGTGCAACCACCCACATGATATTATCTCGGACAGGCCTATACTAAATGGATGCCAAAGGTTTTTATGACATGTACATCGAGAGACACGATATAGCTGGTTAACCAAATCTAACATCTTGAAACAGTGACTACCGTACAAAGTGATGTGTGTGAGTTGAGATCAAGAAATTTATCCCCACTAACAGTTCTGTAACCAATGTAAATCTGACATTCTTATTATGGACAATTAAAAAAAAAGTAGGAAATATTCTTTATCATAGAAGTAGCTGTTCTATTCAATAATTTCCACAGTGTGTGTGTGTGTACGTGTGAGAGAGAGAGAGAGAAAGAAAGANGAAAAGAAATACAGACAGACAGACCCAGACCGAGTGGTAATAAGCAGTGTAACAGACTGATAGACAGGGAGAGAGACAGACAGACAGACAGACATACAGACAGACAGGCATACATACAAACACACATACATACAGACAGACAGGCAGATTTATAGACAGACTAAAAGAGACAGTCAGTCAGTCAGTCAGACGGACAGACAGACAGACAGACAGACAGACAGACAGACAGACAGACGGATACACACACATACATTCACGCAAACATAATTATTATTCCCAGCAGGTTTTATATAATTACAATCATTGCAGTCATCATCATCATCATCATCTTCATCATCATCATCATCGTCGTCGTCAATATCATCGTCGTCGTGGGTGTCACGTCATCAGATCTAAGTTAAATATTTCTTACTGACGAGTGTCGACAATTTGTGCCACGACACACATCATTGTCATCGTCTGAGATGAGTGCTGTTCAGTAGCCAATTGTGGTCGAGTGGAGGATGTAGATGTTATTGTACATACTAAGTGAATCCTGGATTATCATCAGATTATTCTGAAATGTTCATATCACAGATTTGGCTTAGTTTGCCCAGTTCTCACTTACCCACATACGGTTAAAAAACTCACAATGATCCAAATTGTCTTCAGTACACAGCACTTCACAACACAGTTACAAACAGTGGAAACAATTAAAACAGTCCAGAAAGAAACTAAGGTCTGGCTGTAAATTAATAAGTTCTAGAAACAAGGAGACCATCAATATCTGCAAGTATATGTTTTTTAATAGACGCTATCGGCTCTTACAGAACTTGTACAAGAAGGGTAGACTATATAAATTACAATAAGTTGGCTATTTCTGATAAGTTGTTGACATGTAGACAGAGACTGGAGATGTTCTCATTTGTAACCAACTATATGTATCAATGTGTGTGTGTGTGTGTGTGTGTGTGTGTGTGTGTGTGTGTGTGTGTGTGTGTGTGTGTGTGTATTCAAAGATTTTGTTGACGTGTCAGAATATTGTCACTTCCAAGTTTCAGAGATTTCGTCAACTAATAGAGATCAACATTCACATCAAACGTTCAGTTTTTTTTAGGCTACATTGCATGTTAGTAAAAGAGACCGTTCAACACTCTGTATTTATTATACTTTTAGTGTTTTCATGTTGTCAAAGATACAACAAACTGGGTCCAGTCAAGTTTGAGTTCAGCGTTTAACAAGAACGTATAGATATCAGCATTTCAGTACTTTACACATAGGCCTGTCTCTGGTCAGTCTACTGCTGTTATTATTGTTATCATTATTCGCCGTGAATATCGTACAGAAAGAATCGTCTACTGTTGAGAGGCAGACTCTCAATAAAGTCTGCACTTTACTCAGAGTGATTCTCTCAACAGACACTTCATAGCCGTTATTTGTTACTTCATTCACACTTAACTGATGTCAAGAGACAGAGTATCTTTATAGAAAGGGTTATTAGACTCTATATTTTCCACATTTCTTGATGCTTCGATGTCCACCACCTCTCCCTCTCTCTACACGCCCTATGTATCGAACGGTCGTTTACTGTTCAAATGTCTCACTTTGGTTAGTAGATGTACTAAATATATTTGCAGCTTTGTATTTAGGTCATTGGACTTGACAGACTCATGCACAATATGATTCAGTTTATGCGTTCAACTCCATGTAAAGTAATAAAATCTGTTAATTTAGGCCGAAGAGGTGTGCTTAGAAAGGTATCTTACTTGTCGGAACTCTTCAGCTTTCTTTACTTCCGCTTTCTTTCGGAATAATATGGCCTCTACAAGACTGTATCTGGTTACCTGTAACATTTATTCAATCAATGGACGCATGGATTAGATGGATGAATATCCCGTATGGCCAAATTTGCACTCCCAATCCATGCCAGGCATACATGGACGATGTTTCCATGTGCTCCACAAAGGAAAACGACATGGCGGAAATGACTGAGTAAACGGAACAATTTATGCACTACACGGATATGGCAGTGAAATGTACAACTCTGTACGGTCGACGTACAGCTAATAATTGGAGCAAGAAGGACACTACCAACAATTTAACATTGAACATCTACAGTGGCTTAATGCCAATTTATGGCAGGGAAAAGCACTACCGTATTTAAAATACAATATTGACCTAATGGAAACATCAATGAAATATTAAATGGATGATATCTGCGACGAATTTGAACTCGGTCTTTGAGAAGTTTCATTACCGCTCAACGCCAAAATTCAAGCCAACAACACAATTCTGATACAAAACTAAATTTCTGCTTTAACAATAACATCACCCCAGACAGTTTGCTCAATGACTCAGGAAGCGTGATGGCAATTACTATCATACATGACTTGAGTTTGAACAAATCAATGACCAGATCATTCATGTTTACATCAACATCAATAGGAAGACGTGTAGTCATAAACCAAGTAACGGCGTATTATTGCAAAAGAATATCATTTCTCCTCTCCACACAGAACAGGGATGACCAACAAGTTGGAACAACAGTGTGCACAGCATTAGAGCTCTATACGGACAAGTACATCTCAACATTGATCCGGGCATCAACTGGCAGGTTATGAAGTCAATAATAATTATACACTGGTGAAACGATCTAAGGTAACCTGTTCGTTAGAACAGGATAAGAGGAAACATGTTGACTAGGTAACGATCAATAATTTAAAGGTTTGATACAAACATATGGAAGATGTTTCCATTACAGTAGGCGACACACAGGTGCTCACCAAGGTAACTAAAGAAACTGAAAGCATAAATGACATAAACCACTGGAAGTCATTTAAACGACAGGCACGAGTGGTGAACGACACATACGTTATTAGAGACAATTCATCATCTGTAATATTTAATAACTCTTACGTAGGTGACATCCTCGTTATATTCAACATGAAGGGACGACTACAGTTACTGAGACCAACACTGTAATGAACACTTACTATCCAGACACATAGACAAGATCGTGTACCATGTGCAACCACCCACATGATATCACCTCGGACAGGTCTATACTAAATGGATGCCAAATGTTCCATGACATGTACATTGAGAGACACGACAGAATTGTTAAACATTAATATAACGTCTTGAAACAGAGACTACAAAGTGATGTGTGTGAAGTTGAGATCAAGAAATTTATCCCCACTAACAGTAAATCTGACATTCCCATTATGGACAATTCAAAAAAAAAAAAAAGGAAGAAAAATTCTTTATCATAGAAGTGGCTGTTCCATTCAATAATTTCCACAGTGTGTGTGTGTGTACGTGTGAGAGAGAGAGAGAAAGAAAGAGATAGAGAGAGAGAAAGAAAGAGAGAGAGAGAAAGAAAGAGAGAGAGAGAGAGAATGAAAGAGAGAGAGAGAGAGAATGAAAGAGAGAGAGAGAGAAGGAAAGAGAGAGAGAGAGAAAGAAAAAGAGAGAGAGAGAAAGAAAGAGAGAGAGAGAAAAAGAAAGAAAGAGAGAGAGAGAGAGAGAGAAAGAGATAGAGAGAAAGAAAGAGAGAGAGAGAGAGAGAGAGAGAGAGAGAGAGATGGGAGATAAAGCATACATATGAATAATTGGTCGATGGCTGGGATTAGTGATCCCCAAAATTACCGGCGCAATCTCCCCCCTCTCCCCAACCATTCCCACGTTTACCCCTCTCCTCGCCATATTTTCAAGTCACAAAAATCGATCAGTATTATTATCGGATCACATCGTGCTTGATGTAGAAACACATTTGTGCAAATTGGTTAAAACAAACTCTGAAATAAGCGAAAAATGAATTTTTCTTAAATTGTTAATTTTATTAATATTATTGTACTTATATTAAGACTTGATATGACCTCTTCGATTCTTGAGAAACGTTCCTATGCTTTTCAGCATCGAATCCACTCATTTTTACTAGTCTTGGAGGGATTTTGTGTCCCTGTACTAGACTTGAAATAGAGTGTGAGTCAGTTACAACAATGTTGTAAAGTCCATTGTTTCCAGATCGACCATCAACCTTAATGGGGTTTTGATCAGGAGAGTGTCCAGGCCACTCCAATATATTTGATTACTCTGGCCCTGAATGAAGAAATGGCTTTTCTCTAGTCTTCTTGGGTCCAGTTCTTGTATTTCAAATTCCATGTGTAAAGTTTACCGTTTTGCTTTTATAGATTTGGTCAGCATTTATTTCCAAGGGCTGATAAGCTCTCCGGCCAACTTGCAGACGGTGGACGTTAACCACTATTCCTTTCTTCCCCCAACCGATATGTAGGCAATACTTTCTTTCTTGGTGGGGGGAGGGGGGTGGGGGGGGGATCTTGTACACTTGACCTTGTTAAATAAGCATCATCTCTTGCGGTAATTTTCCTCTTCCTATTGCATTTACATTTGCGATTTGGAGTACAGACTTCACGTCCTCCTTGATTTTGACCACATAGTCTACGGTTGTAAAACTAACACATACAGTTCCCGTTATCGCCCATTAGTTCAGTTCTGTATTATCAGGTAAAATCATGATACTGGCTGAGTGTAATAGCCATTATTTTCATAGAACTACTGGGTTACATTGGGCAAGCCTTCAAAGCACTGACTACTAAATACAGCTGTTTAAACAATAACTTACACGTAATAATGGGAAATTATTGCATTATTTGCTGATTATTGCATCAGATAATGATCAAATTAACATTTCCTTGAAAATAATGGAACAGGCAAATGCAAAATATCTTTTTCCCTGCATAAAAACATGATGCCTATACATTAAAAAAGTGAAAAAAAAAATACGCGTTTCTTTCAGTTACTTTGCACAAGGATGTCGATCTCTAGCCTACACCAGCTCAGTCTGGTATAGCTTTTCAACGTAAAGGAAGGATGTTTTCACCTAGAACAAGGATTATTTTACAACTAATGCTAATTCACTAATAATATTTATGAATGCTTAAAAAAATAATGACGACTAAATTCCACCTCACGTACATTTTTCGCACAGAAATTGTTCACTTTTCATCAATGACTTTCACAAGAGATATTTCACTCATTCAGTTGTCATAGGAGATAATTCACTCACTCAGTTGTCATCAGAGATAATTCACTCACTCAGTTGTCATCAGAGATACTTCACTCACTCAGTTGTCACAAGAGATAATTCACTCACTCAGTTGTCACAAGAGATAATTCACTCACTCAGTTGTCATCAGAGATAATTCACTCACTCAGTTGTCATACTAGACATGGCACACAACTGAACACTGAGCACTGACGCGTAAGACAACGTCAGTGTTGCCACTCTGGTCAGGTGCTTTTCTTCCTCTACAGTAAGAATGATTTTCCCTCTACTTCTCTACGCATGCTGTTGAAATTAATCTAGTGCGAAACATTTATTACACTGGGGAACACAGAAAAAAGTGTTTTAAGTTTGACACCTGTTATAGGCTAACTGGGGGTCACTGAGTCTGAAAATGCCATCAGTTTTGCGATATCAGGTCAAATTTTGACACACTATCGAAAAATATATTGTGGTAACAAATAGGTGAAATCAGGGGACATAACCATCAGAATCACAAAACTTGTCAAGGGAAGTCATTGCATTTTTTTTTTATTAAAAAACAAATGATCTGTGTTTTAGGCAAATGTGGTGTAAATACTGTTATTTATTTTGGTTTTTTTTGCTTAAGAATAATTACATGTAATTTTGTTTTAAATTAAACTTATTTTAACAAAACATACTAAAATCAAAAAAAAAAAAAAAGAAATACATGCAAAACTATGAAGCTTTAGAGTTTGTCGAGGTCTATAATTCTCGATGTTAACATATAAGTAGTTTTGTTCTGTGTGCACAGCAGTTTGCAAAAAAGTGAATTTCTTTGAAGGCAGGGGAAGTGTTGATCATTGGTTGTTTGTTTACCCTAAGTGACGCGCTTATTGCCAAAATATCTGATTGAATGAAACGCAATTTTCATAATATTTGCCTTCTAGTGAGTCATTGATTGATATCTGTCCATGTTTTTTTTTTTTTCAAAATCATTTTAATCTAGAATTTTGCATAATAAGCAAGAAAACTAATCCTCATGCTATTACTTTTCGGTACACACAGTGCGATATGAAAACATAATAATGAACCCATAGAGATGTATCGATAAAGCTGTCCTATAGAACAAAAAGTTTGGCCTGAAAGAGAAAGCCTAACAGTGGGTGAGAAAAACATCATTCATGAAGCTCTTGTTGAAAGAGAAAGAATTGTCTTCCCCCCTCTCCACATCAAGCTTGGCCTCATGAAACAATTTGTCAAAGCCCTTGACACATATGGTGACTGCTTCATATACTTAGCTGTAGTCTTTCCTGGTCTAAGTAGTGAAAATCTGAAAGCCGGTATTTTCGATGGACCACAAATCAGGAAATTGATTCAAGATCCAAATTTTGTACAAGCTATGAACAATACAGAGAAACAGGCATGGGAATCATTTGTGGATGTTGTGAGAAACTTTCTTGGGAACAGGAAAGCTGAGAACTATTAGCAGATTGTTGACAACATGCTCAAACATTTCCAAAAGTTAGGCTGCAATATGAGTATCAAGGTCCATTTTCTCTTCAGTCACATCGACAAATTGCCATTTAATTTGGGAGCTGTGAGTGATGAGCAAGGAGAACGTTTCCATCAGGACATTACGATGATGGAGGAGAGATATCAAGGGAGGTGGGACACATATATGATGGCTGACTACTGCTGGGGTGTGATGAGAGACTGCCCTGGGACATAGCATTCCAGGCGTTCTGTAAAGCGAAAATTTGTGCCTTAACGCTCTTGCAGCAAGTAATCTTTGTTAAGACAATAGTCTAAATGTATTAAGTATTTTACACAGGCCTTAGACAATTTTAATGGCTTTTTGTTTCCTAGGGAGTCGAAACAGTTATAAATTAAGCCTTATCAAGGGTGGTAACTCGTACAGGAAAAGTATGACCTGATACAGAAAAACTAAGGCCAGATCTGGAATCAGTGACCTCAAAATAGGGGGAAATGGGTCTCAAAGTGAAAAGGTTTATTTTTGTTCCCCAGTGTTATAATTGTAAACAAGGAACTCGGGAAGTTTATCTACTTTACATTTCATGATTTTCCCAACAACATACAACCCCCCCCCTCCCCAAAAAAAAACAACAACAAACAACCGATTTTTCGTCTACGTCGGGAGACTGACTTTTCGTCCAGATATTTTAATCTTCCTTAGGGAAAAGTATATACGAGTGGCAAGTACTATTCAAAACAAGTAGCCAAACACCAGTCAACAGTTGTAATTTCAAGACTACAGGCCAACCTGGCAAATTCTATAGAAGCTGTACAAGTGCAATGCCGAGACCAGCCAAATGTGTGCTATGAGAAAGCATAGTGAGCTCAGACATGGGAAAAATGACCAACACAACAATAAAGTATAAACTGATGTTGTTGTAGGAGCTTTGTCGGTATTTTTGGAAGATTCCTACAGTTTGACTGAGTGATCTTGCAGGTCAAGGGCGACAACTGATATGATAGTCGGAACAATGCTGGGTGTCAATGGAAGTTCACAATATAAAGAATGCTCGCTCCATAGACAGCTGATATCATATAGAGCTAGATCTAGTGGAGCTTTGAGGAGAACTCGAGGTTGAACAAACGAGTGATAATGTAAACAGTAGCCTGGTTGTGACTGGGACTAGTATACCAGAGGGACTGATTAACTTAGAATAATAATACCAGGGCCGTAACCACCTCGTCCGATCTAAATTCCCTCTCCCACCCCTCTACTCTTTTCTCATTCCTTGTTCCCCAAACCACCAACTCTAAGGTCTCCCCCCCCCCCCNGGTTCCCCCCTCCCCCCCGACCACTCCATCCCCAGATTGCAATGATGCTAATTACGGCCCTAACTAATATTTACTGTTTTATAACAGTATGCTCACATTTATTAATGTACTGGCTATCCCTACAAGTATCTTCTATTAACATCTTATAAATCAAAGCTTACAACAAGAGGGATGATGATAACGATAATTATTAAAATGACCACCATATTTATTTTTAGGTTAAATGAAAGGCGATGTGTTCATGATTGTATTAAGTAAATTTGCAGCATCTTCCTTGAATTCTTGTTCGTCTAAGTAGCTTATGACAGATATGTGTGAATGCTGATAGATAGTGTGTGTGGATAAAGACAGATAATAAGATTGTTTGTCTGATATTGAACACTTGTATAGCAGGTAGAGTTGAGACGCATTAAACTCTTGTGACACTGGATGAAAATCTGCTCCGTTCCTAGAAAATGCTCTCATTCCGGATTTTCATCCGGATAAAGCCTCGCGGTTGTAATCCTCTGTCTACGGTACAGGAGCGAAGACAGTCCTCTCCGTTATCACAGTCGGCTTGGAGATAGAAGAACGAGTCAGACGGTCTGGACGAGGACGTGACGAGGGCGGTGCATTCGGAAACTGACAACCAGTGGCGCAGCGCTTCCATTCCTGTCTCAAAACTTTGTCCACCCCACCCCACTTCTCCTTTCTTTCTAAAAGTTAATCAACGCAAAATGATTCTTGGGTGAGTACTAACCGCGCATTCACACCAGGGAATTTTTTGTACCGACGCCCTAAAATTTGTCCCGTGAACTTTCGTGTTTTGCTGTGATAGGTGAGCTCAGCGATAATAACCAGTGACAAATTGTTTGTCTTCATCTGTCAAAATTTGCGGTACCAACTGATAAAATGGCCAACCTAATGTCCATTATTAACGCATATGGGATGATCCCCCGCCCTCCCACCCCCACTTAGTAGTATGCCCTTTTCTCCAGCTTTCTTTTCTATTTAGAACGTTTGCTTTGACGTTAATGTTGGCATAACGCACTGTCATGACCGGGCAGGAGTGTGAACACGTAGTCTGTCGTTCATTTAATATACGATCAGGAAACAAACGGACGAAAAAAGATGTCTGCTGTGAATACGTCATAAGTGTGGAATGGAAGAGCTTGGGCGAAACAATTATGAACTTTAAACACTGGTGATTAGATCATTTCCTCCAGTGATGGGAATGCGAGTGGAAATTGCAGCACTTTCACAAACATCCCCAAACGTTGTCTCAATATCTCACTGAACTCGCCCGACTGCCGACTCGCGGCAGCAGATTGCCCAATACATCTACACGTTTCTCATTCGGATAAGCCAATCCTTCTTCCAGATGAACCGATTACTATCCCAATCCGTCAGTCCGAATACTTCATCCGGATTCGCCTCACCTCTAATAGCAGGATGATTTGCTAGAATGCACTGGAAGGCTGTTTATTATATTCTAACATGGGAAGGAAGAACTGTGTAATATAAGATAATTGTTGTTTATGAGTACGTTTTTTGCGGGAATATGGTGTGGTGTAAGAACTATAATTTGTCTGTTTGTCTGGCTATTTGTTCCTCTGTCTGTGTGTGTGCCTGTTTATCTGTCCGTCTGTCTGTAATATCTGTTTGTGTGTCTGCCTGTTGTCTGTCTATTTGTGTCTGTCTGCCTGTCTGTCTATTTATCTGTCTGTATGTTTTGTGTGTGTGTGTGTGTGTGTGAGTGTGTATGTGTGTGTGTGTGTGTGTGTGTGTGTGTGTATATGTGTGTGTGTGTGTGTGTGTGTCTGTGTGTGTGTGTGTGTGTGTGTGTGTGTGTGTGTGTGTGTGTGTGTGTGTGAGCTGAATGACTTACACAATGATGGCAAGTGTACAGTATTATTATTATGTAAACATTGTTATTATTGTACTGATATGGTGTATTATTGGCCACTGACTTACAAGAAACATAATGATAGTGTTTGTCTACACACGTTTAAAGCAATGACAAAACAGAAAGATTCATCACATTGATTGTTCACATACAATAAATCAACACCAGTGGTCATCCCCATACAGGACTTCTATCTACACTCTTTGCACTGTGACGGTGGTAAAGTCTGTGAGTAACATTTAAAGTAAAGAAACTTAGAAATGACAATCTCAGGACATTATCAACTCGAGTCAGTCCATTATTATATTAATATTTTAACTTGAGTATTTCTGTAGAGCTGAGTGAGTAGTGACTGGATTGACACAAGGGGAGGTAATGAACAATAGAAAAATAGTATTACATTGTGAATAGTATGTACACACACTTCAGACTAATTATACTTACATCGGCCAGTTCCTGAAAAGAAACAAGAGTGAAACTATTATGTTCATAGTCTATGTCTGCATATTCTATAATAAAATCAATACACACACAATGACAACATGGAGGACATGACGAAAACGATCGTGGTTACCATAATGATAGTTTCTTCTGAGTTGTACAACAGTTGACTCCCCTTAAGATACTCCTAGTAATAACGCTGATACCGATGATAATGAATCATTTACAGTAAAATCTCTATAACAACATTGTCTTGGTGCATATAATATGACAAAAAGTTTACCAATTTCCGACAGAATACACATACATGTACTTAATATCCAGGTTCACTTGACTAATAAAATGATATAATAATAAATTCGTTCATAATATACGTTCATTTATACGTAATAATCACATATTCGTTTTAAAAATATCAGCACTTCATAAAGAAGGTTCACTGTATTTAAATATGTATCAATATCGATACACTTAGTACATTTACAAAGAATGTTGTTGTTGATGCTTTAATACCATATACATTATATCCATTAAAAAAAAACACACTACCNGTTTCTGTTCGTCACGGCCGTCTATGACCGCAACCAGCTCTACCACCACTACCACCATCACCACCATTACCACCACCATCATCATCAAACACCATGATCGTCATTATATCCCATCACTGAGGGAATAAAGCAGCCACCAACTCACAATAAATAGTGGTATTTCAGTATATTATGATACCTATACAAATTTGTGTCACTCATTAAATAACTGTCATGGTCATATTATGGAGATACTGGACTTTGGGTAAACTGAATCTATTTTTGGTCACAGCATCTAGTGATTCCTGATATCTTATTACGAGTAGTATATTATACAGGATCTTTCGAATATCCAGCTAGTAAGTAGGAGATGTTATAACATTTGCAAAAACATCAACAACAACAACAACATTAACAACAACAACAACAACAAACAACCAAACTTTCTTGAAATTATAACTAACCACAGGGATGAAGTTCGAGTTCTAGTCAGTATGTACTGATCTGAGAGGTAAATTATATTACTGCTTAGAGTTAATGGCTCTAAGGGACGGCATGGTTGTAAATAAAGTGAATCAACAGGATGAATGACTGTGTGTCTGTGTGTGTGAGTGTGTGTGTGAGTATGTGTGTGTGTGTGTGTGTGTGTGTGTGTGTGCGTGTGTGTGTGTGTGTGTGTGTGAGAGAGAGTTGTGTGTGGGTGTAGTTGTGTGTGTGTGTATGTGTGTGTGTGTGTGTGAGTTGTGTGTGGGTGTAGTTGTGTGTGTGTGTGAGTTGTGTGTGGGTGTAGTTGTGTGTGTGTGTGTGTGTGTTGTATGTATGTATGTATGTATGTTTGTATGTATGTATGTATGTATGTATGTATGTATGTATGTATGTATGTATGTATGTATGGACAGATCTGCCCACCCCACCACCTCAATGGGTTCCAACAACTGACCCAATTACAGTAGATGAAGTCATCACGGCTATTAAAAACTTGCCTAGCAAAAAATCCCCGAGGGCAGACGGTGTAACGTACGACACTGTTAAGCAAAGGAAAAGTGCACTTGCTCCCGTATTCACGAGTATGAAGTGTTAACAACATTGCTGTGTACCACCAGACTGGAAACACGGGATTATTACACTCGTGCACAAGAACAAATGGCAAGAAAGAAGAATATGTGAGCAACATGCAGAGTGATGAGTGCCTAGAAACATTGTATGAAATGTGTGAAATGTTAGATATTGAGAGTGTCACTGAAACAGTGTAGTGTACGAGGCCGTCAACAGATTGATGCATGTGTTTATGACTGCTGGGAATCCCCACCATGTCAAAGTAGGTCAGTGTCACGGGCCGGGAAGGCACTACTCACTCAATGTAATCTGTCTAAGCGTGGATCACCACGAGCCAGTGAGCGTCACTCGCCTGTGTCGGGTTTGATCTGTCATTGTATCGTCACTCACAGCCTAGTTCCCCGTAGGAACAGACGTTTATTTGGTAGACTGTGAGTCAAATATTTCAACCGTAAATGATAGTAATTAATGTGTAACTAAGTTATAGGTAGCAGAAGGCCTGAACTACAGCCTGTCACTGTTATGAGTAACAAAGTATTAATATCATCAGTGATATGTTGACTATTTGATGTGAAGGGCAAAGTAATTCGCCCGTCCATACTGTCGACGCTACGTCCACATTATTCTTGGGATTATAACGGACGTTTTCAAGAAAAGTGAAGAAGTCAGGAATGAAAATGTGAAATTTTATTGTGGCACCAAATTCTCCATAAACTGGTAGAGTGAGACTACATATATCAAAGAATATACACGTATATTTCTGAAGCTTAATTATAACTAGTATGAGTTGAAAGCGACCTTGAACTTGAGTAATTGGCAAGAAATGTCCTCTCCGTTACAATTCCTAAAATCAGTTTTTGAAGAAACATGTAATTGCTTGAAT
>JAWQUT010001525.1:7342-22766 GCA_033807755.1 Ellobium chinense
CCTGTTCACAAAAATATGATCCTGGAGGCAAGATTTATTTCTCCCTGACCCCCTTCCCCTTTCTCCAACCCTGCCTGCCCCCCAAAAAATAAAACCTCTAGCATCTTCTGTTCTTTTCAGTCCTACTGATAGTGGGTAAGAGCCATGGCATGTAATACAAGAAAAGTGCTGGTTGGTTATATGATGGAAATAATAGTCTCAAAGCACAAACTAGCTTGCTCAGATTTTTCCAAAAATATTAAAGTATTCATATTATAGACAAAGACTATCACAAAAGACCTCAAAGACTATCACAAAAGACCTCAAAAGACTTTTTAACAAAAAGAAAACTGAGGAGACATTACAAAATTACATCTTTCCTCTAAAATAACTGTAAAGAGGGTATATATTTGCAACTCTTACCCTGCACCGTAATGTGAAAATCACCTGACAAATATGACACTTGGAAACATGTTGAAGTCAGATGAGCTCATATTCATTTTACGCAGAAAGAACCATAATTACTTCTTAGATAGAGGTTGGCGGAAAGCACTTAGCCCAAAATTGCACAGCTTCAAAAAATCATTTCAGTATCAGAAATGCCCAAAAATTTTGAGAAACAAAATCCGAAGAGTATGGTTCAAGAGTAAAGTACTAGTACCCTGCTGACCATCACAAGAAAACAAAACTGCCGGCCTGTACAAGGATAAAAACATTAGTAAAAGGGTAAAAACGGTTGAGCTCATTCCTCCTGAAAGGATAAAATCAGTTCATTAAGGAACAAATGCAGGGATCAGATGCAAGCTCAAATATTTACAAATTTAATTACAAATGTACAAATATACAGACAAATCAGCACTGCCTAGACTTTCTCTGATAATATACCTGTTCCAGACAGATCAGAATAAATAGGAGGCAAATACTGATGGGTTAGTATTAATTTAAACTTCTTGCATCTGCTCTCTTCACTGCATTAGATATATACATACTATATACTATGTCTAGTTGTGATGGCCAGGGGAGGTTACTTCACTAAATTACCATACTCTTGTTACATAATCGATCAAAACTGAACATTTAATGCCTCTTTCTGTGGTGTCAAACCACCTTTCCTCTATCTATATCTATATATTATACCTTTCGGAGCTTTCAGTGTCAATCTTTGTTAAACTCTACACTCTAATAAGCTCATGACTACAGTATACTTTGTCGCTTTGCCTAATGTCACATGCTGTTAATGCGAAGTCATGCTGGCCAGTCTCCAAATCAAAAAAAAAGAATTTCGTAGCCAAGTCGACGTAAATTTGCTGAAAACATTACCAAATTTAATGTGAAAAATTCAAAACAGCCAGGTCAACAAGATTTACACAGTCTAACCAGCATAACTGAATTACAAATGAAACCAGCATTTCTATAAATGAATAATTTAGCTCTTACACATTACAGACCAATTTACTATGGATCACTATGCTGGACTGACAGTTATCCCATGCCGGGCTCAAAACCCAAAATTCTTTACAGTTCTGTAAAATGAATACAAATTATAACGACTGCAAACTGAAGAAAAAATACAATTCTCCCCCCCTCCACCAAAAATAAAGAAAAAAATTAAATCTACAAAACTTAGGAAAAACCATCCTTTTTCTGATGTTATTCCCGGTGGGGCTGCAAATCATAATCAGTGCATATAACAAAAATCCAGAGTATTCTGATTCCTCAGCAATGAGTTATACTGAGATCTATCAATTCATTTGCCTGGACAAGGTCCACCTGGATAATTTTTCCATAAAATTTTCCAAAATTCTATGCAGTAGGAATAAGTCAGCTAAAAGTGATTCATCCCAAATTCCAATTTTTATCCAAAATTTTCATCCTCCTAAAATATTTCTATACCCATTTCCAACCCACACGCTTTAAATGGAAAGGTTCAAGTCATTTTTAATGGAAAGTTTCTCAATCCAGATACAGTAATGTTTGACAGACAACTTGAAAGACTGTCTCTGAAGTCAACATTCCAAATTATAAGTGAACATTCTTAATACTGATCTTTTGTGCATTTTACTTGCATGTCTACCAAGCTTGCCAATGCCATGAAATAAAAAATGCAAACGGCACCAATCAAACGGGACTGGGAATCGTAGTGTATGATCATGTGTTTAAAATAGTAATACCAGTAATAAACTGATCCTTTCATGAAGTGAGAATATTTAGTAGCTCTTTTCCACGCACCCCCTCCGCCCACCCCTCCCCCACCACTACAAATATATATATATATAAATTGAAAGCCCAATAAACACCCCATTTCCAAAATCCAAAAACCCTACCCAAATCCAGGAATCTTTTCAACTATTTTTTGCGGTGACTGGGCATGGTCTCTAGAAAGAAACAGTGAAGCAAAAATCACTCTGTTAGGACTGTATAAAAACCTGATGGTCACACAACAAGTATCAAAATCAGATTACGGAAAGGCACATGGCAATGCTATAAAGGTTTTCCAAAATGCAGAAAAATGTGCCTATGAAAAATTTTCTAAGAGCTGTCTCCACTGTCAAATTACAGCTTTCTTGCTTTTCTGTCCTCTCGTTTATGAACTACAGCACTTAGTAAAAAGAACTCTTCAGTAATTGTATCTGTATATGAGCCTGAGAGCAGTGCACAACACATTTACTCTTGTACTGAAATTAGCAATTTTGATGGGGGCCAGATAAGTTGTCACAGTCATATTTTTTTATCCCAACTATGCAAACCTATTGGTGCCTCAATGGAAAATCAGCATTCACTATTTTCTGAACTTTGTGCTTATGCTGTTGCAAAATAATATTCTTGCTTCATTAATCCTAATTCACAAGAAGACATATGGTGATGCAGTTTGTGGAGCTGTGCCTTCACCATAAAAAACATGAATCAACCAGAAATCAGTCTTTAACATGAACCCATCAATCAGTGGAGCTGATGAAGTTTGAAAAAGGAGAGACTCTTCACTGCATCAAGACATGTTTTGCAAGGTACTCACAAATCTAAGAGAATATTAACTGAACATTGATATATCTCACATAAGAAAAACACTTGTATTGTATACGGGTTGTATCAAAACAACCCATCACACTGTCAAAGAAATCATGAGAAGAATATATACCAGTGAAATGTAGAGTGAACACGAAAAAAACAGCCTGACTATGCAAAATGGTGGGAAGCTGAACCTAGACTTTGTACAATGAAATTTCCGCTCTGACCATCTGAAATCCATTTAGTATCATACAGAAATACTCTACAAGTAAAAGTATGCTAGTCAGTGGAACCCACTTACGTGGGTCAGCTCGGTCTCTTAAAACGCATCTTGATAATGGAAGCACCGTGAATGGCGGCAGATATGCTCGATCTTGTTAACAATTCCTTCTTAGAATCCAGTATGTTTAATTCAAGCAGAGGGGTAAACCATTACACTATCATTGAGATGAACCACAAAAAGGCTGCCATCAATAATGATCTGATCAAAAATAATATAAAATAATACCGACGTGAAGAATTAGATTCAATGTCAATCGTAAATAATGGGAGATATTTGTGAATGGGTGTACATGGCTAACACAATAAATGTAAATCAACCTCAGATACTTCAAAGTACTGGCAAAATTGTTTCAGATAAGTCAACTGTTGTCCCAATTTAATCACAATGCTCAGAAACTGGTTTTACTGCATAAGGCAAACTTGTCCTAGGTGGGCTGAATTATGAGTTCCACTGTATACAGCATAACATCTAAACAGCGACAACATGGTTTACACTGAAGTTCAGTTATAAGAAAAATGATAATGTTGATAATGACTACTGTACATCAAAAATGGTGCTAATGTTCAGCACTTGTTAATGGTGGCAATGCTGTATGCTCCTCATGAATTGAGAACATTCTTAAATGATCTGGCCTGCCAGGGTAATAACAATGATGTAAAGTGGCGTGAGTGGCACTGGCCTGGAAAGGTGGGGCATTTGTAATATGCCGTGCTTAGGTGTACTGTGAAAAGAATCTCATTCCAACTCAACCATCTAGCAATTCAATACACCTATCCAGATGCTCTCACAATTTTCCATATCACATTGCTGCTATACTACAGTTGAGAATATTCTTAAGTGATCTGGCCTGCCAGGGTAATCACAACGATGTGAAGTGGCGTGAGCAGCACTGGCCTGGAAAGGTGGGGCATTTATAACATGCAGTGCTTAGGGGTACTGTGAAAAGAATCTCATTCCAACTCAACCATCTAGTAATTCAATACACCTATTCAGATGCCCTCATAACTTTCATATCACATTGCAGCTAATCTACAAGCCATGTTTTACTCTGCGGTCTGGTCTGATCATTGTCACTCCATCTCCATTAAACAACCTCAACATCCCTTACAATTTCATTGAGATTTTTCCCAAAAGACACCCCTTAAGATATTTAATCACAATTTCTCCAGTTCTGAAGTTCCTTTATCATACACTTTAACTGACTTCAGTAGATGTAGAAGGCTCTTCATGAGTTCTGGCTTCAATTGTCAAGGATCGTACAGATAACCAGAAACCAACAACTACTGTATAAAGTATATTCAAAACTCTCACCAAATCAAATTTCTTTCAGGTGTTCATGAGCTGTGATTTATACAGAGGCTTAAAAAAGCTGCAATCAAGATAACATTTTCCCATTTCATAGTTCTGCCCCTAATTCACCACATAAGAAGTGAAGATAATGCAAGAATAAACTATGCAAACCTCAATTCAGGAATCGTTTTCCTGAAGAATTCCAGAAAAATTTCCACATTTTATCATTTTTCTGGGAGTAAATTCATACACATCAGGATCAACCTTTGTGGCAATATTGATCATGTTAGCCACAAAAAAATTTGCACTTTTTTAACAATAAACTTTTTTAACAATAAACATTTCCTGGACGCCAAAAAAAAAATGTCAAGGGGATTTCCAGGAGATTTTGTCTCGATAACAATTTCCATTCTTCTGAAAGCTCAAATAACTCTACTTCAATACCACACCATCATACTAATATACCCACAGGAACTCCTAATCTTCAAATCTAGGACACCAGTCCATAATCCAGAATTTGTGAGGTTTTCGAATTTGTACATAAAAAAATAAAGTGACTTGTGATCAAAGCACTACAATATTTCATAGATTTTCTGAAATGGAACGCAAGGTCAGGGGGTCCAACAATCTCATTTAATGCTAAAGAAAGGAACACACAGAACAGAGGAAAACTAAGACATGATATGAAAATGAGAGAAGAAAAGATGAACAAACAAAGACTGGAGAACAGGACGAGACAGCTCCCTATAAACAGACGCTAGGGCCCATACCAATCCTGCCAGGATAGCCTAAACTAAAAGCTAAATGCTAGGAACACAGGATCTGGATCTGCTCCCTTTAACCACCATCTCTTGCTGATGCAGGTGTCGCTTTAATTGATCACACCCCACTCAAACTGGAGAAATCCAGAACAGACTAGCCTGGGTGATATCTGAGGGGTCAGCTGGCATCTTACACAGAAAAGCAATAAATGGTGCAACTAAGTGATGAGGCCAGGCACCCTCATCCTGACGGAGGCATAGATTTACTACAGGTAAGTGATCAAGATATTCACCTCTGTTTAACAGGAACAGTGCTACCTGGAGGGGGTATGCTGTGTGAGGCCCATGCAGCTGTTTGTAGGGAGAGACCACACCAGAGCACCCGCCAACCTCCCACGTGCTCAACATTGACAATTACAAACAGACACACAGACCACATATATAGACAGCATCCTTTTTCCTAAAAATTGTCCAACATATTTGCCTGTGTTGAAGTATAACATCATTTTCTGCAGACAGATCAGAAGAAAATTTTAGTTTCACTTTGTTCAGAATTTTAGGCTTGTTCCAATGGCAGGAACTGAGTTTATGTGTCAGCTCAAAACTTTAAGCATGAAATAATTTTACGAGATATCAGGTCTCTTCAAACTAATAGCAAGGCTGTGTAGGCTCTCTGCTTTTTATCTGAACCTCAATCATGTGAAGTACATTCTACCTCAACACAGACAATGTGTGCAGAAGATACAATTCAATCCTTTGTAAAACTAAACAACTTACATCCTCCAGACATCCCAGTAGGAATAAAATGTTCAGCTGACATAAAAAGCATTGAAAATCTGGTGGAATAAGTTTACACTGTCATTATGAAAGACAACAGCTTTTCATATCATGTCTATTGCTCCACAGCAGCTAACATTTGTCCCTGAATTTTAGGGCACACTGTCTTAACCACAATATATGATAGCTTTCCATATTATGTCTGTCACTCCACAGCAGATGAAATTTGTCTGTGCACTTCAAAACTTGTATAATATGCAACCCTGACTATCTGAATATCGTTGCCTAGTAAAATCGTGCACATCATTATGTCTGTTGCCCAAGGCTGAACAAAGTTCCAGAATTTTGCTCCAAACCATCAAAAGTGTTGTTTGATGTTGTCTTGCTCTGGCACAGTATCTGGTTCAATGCTGTCACTTGTGGAACAGGCTGAACTTCAACAGGTGGATGACTATCAGATGCTTACAACAGATTCGTGAGCAGTAATCTCTGTGGTGCCTGGCTTGACAACATCTAATTTCTGTGATGCAGGGTGACAAGACTTTTCTGAGGAGAAAATAAACATGGCACTAAGCTCCTTCTGTGGTGCAGAAAATTACTTTGAAACAAGTCAGCGAAAGAATATATTTCAAATTCATAGTGACATTGCTGTATTTGAATTAATCCATTTATGGCTACTTGACTTTATATGCAGTTGCAAATTTGAATACATCTGTGCAGATGTATCATGTGGCTTAACATCTGAGAGTACAGCTGTTGCAAACTGTCAGATGAAGGGATAAAAACCTGTGTCAGCCAATTTAACAGGATTTTTTTATATTGCCACCCTTGTTTCATTTTCAGGAAAAGTATTAGCCAGTGAGATAGAATCTTAGGGCCATTCTAGGTTTTTCTGGCTGCAAGCTGATAATATTTCTATTACTGAAGGTCATCATGACTATCAAATCAGTGCTATAATAAAAATCTCTCCTCTATGAACAAATTGTGCCAGATGTGTTAAACCTGTCAGTAAAACCATTGTGTAATCTTTTCTCAGATTGTAAAATAAATCTTAAGCCTCATAATATGCGTGATGGATTGGTATAAACTTATCCTTATTACACCTAACGCGAATCTATACCGATTCACATCTGAATGCTAAACTGGCATGCATGCTTTGTGACTGGTACACTCTGACCAGATGGATGTCAGTTTATGCCACATATGGTAACCAGTCATAGTTGAAGAGCGCTTCTCCAAAACTCAGTAAATGCACTTTTGTTGAAAAATGAGTTGGTGGTGTATTCAAAGATGCATTTGTTAATTCATTCAAAACCTAATACTGACCTCAAAATCTGCGCTCCTTCAAATTTTACATCATTTAACAGTAAATAAAAATAGACGTGTGAAGTGCAATTATCTTAATGTTACTTCCCTTTATTTCAAAAATATTCAGAAACCATATGCCGAGTTTTGGAAAAACAAACAATTTGCCATCCTTTTCCTCAATGCATCACCAATCAGCGCTAACAAAATATAGCAACAGTGATATTCTTTATGTTTATTAAGAATATGGATGGAAAGGTTTGTTTGGTTTTTTTTTTGCGCTATAAGCACCATATGGGGAAAAAGTGTTAAAGGGCATTCAAACAAATATTTTCTTACCTTCCTGACTTGACAGTAACATCTTCTGTAGTCGTATCCTCCGAAGCCAAATCAACAATCAGTTTCAAAATTGGTCCTCTGCCTGAAAATTAGACTGGACTGCCATCTTCTTTGTCAAATGAGTGGACAATCTGTGATGCCAGGCCTTTTCTTGACAGATCTGCCTGAAATAAAATTAAACAAGTACTGTATTATGTTTCTCAGTAATCACATTAGGTTCATTTATTCTGCATGAGCATATTTAGAGATATTGATGGTGTGCCTTTTGTTCATGTCATCACAGAATTACTGAATGCTTTTTAGCAACATTCAGTTTAAAATAGCGTCAATGGGGTCGTTGCCTCTTTTGCCATCAAATTAAAAATTCCAAGAGATAAGAATTCCAAATAAGTCTCACATCTTTAACTGGATTCGTGCCTACTCTGACACTCTAACTTTACCTTAATCCTACTCCTACCCTTAAGGAATTTAAGTTGTGGCTAGTCCCTAACTCTAATGTCTGTCAAGACAGGAGCGCCATGTGTGAGTCTCATTCGGAACTTCTTCCCTGCAAAATGCAAGTAAGGTAATGGGTTCCTGTCTTCTGGTGAATCAGCCTGCTCTGAGATCAATCTTCTTTCAGCAGCACTGAAGTTTTGTATAAAAGTTTAAGAGAGTGTTAAATTAAACTCCTTTTAAAACCAAATAATACCCATAATTTTTCCTACCAAAATACGGAAGGATTTCCAAACACACCTCACAGCCAACAATGACTGAGTGGAGATCAAACCCTGAGAAGGAATTCCTCAGAAGTCTCACACCCCTAACCAGGGCTTATGCTTACCATTACAACCCCAAAGGTGACTCTACCCTTAACCGTAACTCTAATGTCCGTCGTACAGGAGCAAGAGGTGTGAGTCTCATTTGGAAATGCTCCCAAAAATACAAAGCCTGCTGTCCCATTTTATTACCTCAACACATAAGTGATATAAACTTAATATTGGATCACAGAATTTAGAATTAAGAGGAATTTCTGATATGATCGAATTTGTTAGGTCATTAAAAGGACCAACATTCATTCGTAAGAGAAAGTGAAGAAATACTGAGAGAAAAAGAACGAATGCCATTCTTACCTCCAAGCTGTAGTAGATGTAGCAAATATCTGTATAATTCTCCTCAGCACTTCCAAAAAGGTACGTACTTATAATCTTTCTCAGGTTTGGCCCAAACTGCTTCTTGTTTATTCTTGCATCATGGGGCTATTGGCTTGAGTCATCCATTATTGGTTAAGATGTTCGTATCGTTACTTCCATATCCTTAAATTATTTCTGCCATCTTCTGCAAAGCCTTTTCAAAACTCAAGTTCTCTCTTCTCTTCTGAACCGTTCAGGAAAGTGCCTCATTCTCTTGTGTGACGAAATCTCAAGTCTCTTTAAAGACAGCTAAAACACTGCTTGTTTGCCCTTGAACTGTCAATTTACACTTGGAGATGGAATTGCAATTGGGATACTAATGGTGTGTCTTCTGTTTGCCAATGTGGTTGGAACTGCTGCTTACGATAGTTGCAGCGATTTGAATGTGTGGCAAGTGAGATCATAGATGTGTTGTTAACGGCGTTGGCCGTGACTAAGATTCTGGATGATCTGTCAGTGGCAGAGCCATGTGATGTCTAAATATTGTCTGTGGCAATGGCACAAATGTGTAGATAAAAGTGATGCTGCCAGCAAATACGGCACAAGTGGGTGTGTCCAAAAGTGACCATACCGAAACTGTTGATATCCTGGAATAGTTGGGATCAACAGTGACGATGGTGAAGCTGTATGAAGATCACACAGGTCAGAACTAAAGTTGTGTTATTGATGATCTGGTCAGTGCAAATGGCATGAGTAAGTGTATTTGAAGTGTCCATGCCAAAGCTGTTGATGACACAGGGTGCAGATCAGACCAACAGTGTTTGTACTAAAGCTGAATGAAGATGACACGAATCTGAACAAGAGTGATATCTCTGGTGCTGCTGATAATGTCTATGGGATAGACAAAATGACGATGCTGAGTTGTTATTGTCATAAATGAATATGGTATTAGAAATTCCATTCAAAGGTGACCATGCTGAAGCTGATGACCACGGCAGAGGTAGGGCCAGCAGAGTACTGAAGCTGCATAAATAGTGTACAGGTTTGATCAAAAAGTGATGTTGCTGATGTTAACAAAAATGGCAAAAGCATGCATATTTGTCAGTGCTGAAGTTGACAATGATCACAGTGCAGGTGGGAACAAAAGTATATGTGCTGAAGCTGTATGAAGATAGCACCTTTGTGGACGACTGATACCACTGATGCTGTCTATGAAAAGGTGGAGTCAATGGTGACTGCTGTAGAGGTTGATGACCATAGTGCAGGTAGCAACAATAGTGACAAAGCTGAAGCTGTATGAAGACTGCACTGATAGGTATATTCAGAAGTTACTGTGCCGAAGCTGTTGATTACGGTGCACATGGAGACAACAGTAGTGGTGCTGAAGTTGTACGCATATGGCACATGTCTAAACAGAAATGATGTCACGGATGATGTTGAAAACCCCTATGGTGGTAACAAAATAAAAGTAAAAAGGCAGTAGTTTTACATTCTTTCACAGAGAGTTCAATTTGTTGTCTGAAATATTCATCATGGTATTGTTGAGCTCCCATGTCGGCAAATACCTGAAATAAGAGCATCAAAAGAAACATGACTGTAAGCCTCTTGAGAGTTTGCTATGGAGGAATTCCAAATGAGATTCCCACCTGATGATCCTCTCTCAACAGACATTAGGGTTTGGGACTCACCTCAACTGATGCCCCTCTCTCGATGGGCATTATGGTTAGGTTAAGAATAGGGTTAGGGTCTGGGTTCTATTAGCAGACACGAGTTCTGGTTAGGGATGTGATTCTCATTCGGAATTCCTTCTGCTAGCTAGACCTTTGCATTAAATCTAGTCTACTCACTAAGGTAAGAAGATTTCCTGGATATAATTTTCGGCATTGAGCCCTTAGGGCTTATGGAAGAGGACACGAGATATACTGTAATTAAATAACTGATTTTTTTGTAATCTTAGATGGTTTGGACAGACAAATAGTCTTGTAAGGCGCTTGGGAGTATGAAGCTCTCCGTACATAGTGAATGATCCTGATCTAGACTAGTCTATGTACTCAGCGTCAAGCAAGAATTCGTCTTCTGGGATGACAATCATGAGCAGAAAATCTAATCTAGATCTAAACAACTCTCTAACCAATAATGAACACCACTGTAACTTCATATTTGATGTAGACCTAGACATCTGTGGTTTCAAACAGGTTGAGAGCCTGGTAAAGTCTGGTTGACAAGCTCTTGCAAATAATGCACTGGAGTTTTTGACTGGACTCTGCAAGTGTTCGGGACTCGGACGTCAGCTGGCGGGAAAACGGTGTGCAAATTTTATTAGCTGTGAGCGGTACTCACTCACAATGCCATAGTGGGCGACCAGGTTTAGGGAATCGACCTCATGTTAAGATGATTAAATATAAACGAGCTGTGAAGAGCAAGGTTTTATTGCAAATAGATCTAGGTTCGGAGGGAACAAAAGACCATGAGTGTTGTCGGGAAACAGCAAGGAATAAAACAAGGCAATTATTAATCTATGAAGTTCTATCCCTGATCAACACTTTTCCTCCATAGGTCGCCAGGAAGGATTTCCATATGTGGTAACTCCTACAACTATAGTCAGTACCTTAATTCCGAATAACGTACTAATACAACCCTAACCCTAACCCTACCCCCTAACCCTAACCCTACCCTTAATCCTAACACTAATGCCCATCGAGAGAGGAGCATCAGTCGAAGCGAGCGTAACTCCTTATCGCCAGTTACCACATATGGAAATCCTCCCAGTCACCATTCAGCATCAGCAATTTGCCATCCTTTTCCTCAATGCATCACCGATCAGTGCTAACAAAATATAACAACAGTGATATTCTTTATGTTTATTAAGAATGTGGATGGAAAGGTTATTGTTTGTTTGGCAATAAGCACCATATGAGGAAACAGTGTTAAAAGGCATTCAAACAAATATTTTCTTACCTTCTTGACTTGACAGTAACATCTTCCGTAGTCGTATCCTCCGAAGCCAAATCAACAATCAGTTTCAAAATTGGTCCTCCACCTGAAAATTAGACTGGACTGCCATATTCTTTGCCAAATGAGTGGACAGTTTGTGATGCCAGGCCTTTTCTTGATAGATCTGTCTGCAATAAAATTAAACAAGTACTGTATTATGTTTCTGTTTCTCAGTAATCACATTGGATTCATTTATTCTGCATGAGCATATTTAGAGATATTGATGGTGTGCCTTTTGTTCATGTCATCACAGAATTACTGAATGCTTTTTAGCAACATCAGTATAAAATAGCCTCAATGGGGTCGTTGCCTCTTTTGCAATCAAATTTAAAGTCCAAGAGATAAGAATTCCAAATAGGTCTCATATTTATAATTGGACTTGTGCCTACTCTGACAACCCTAACTTTACCTTAGCCCTACTCCTAACCTTACTTTTAAGCAAGACAGGAATGTAAGTCATGGCGAGTCTCTAACTCTCTCTGTCAAGACAGGAGCGCCATGTGTGAGTCTCATTCGGAACTTTTTCACTGCAAAATGCAAGTAAGGTAATGGGTTCCTGTCTTCTGGTGACTCAGCCTGCTCTGAAATCAATCTTCTTTCAGCAGCACTAAAGTTTTGCATACAAGTTAAGAGAGTTTTAAATTTAAAAAAACCCTTTTAAAACCAAATAACAATACCCATAATTTTTCGTATCAAAATGTGGATTTCCAAACACATCTCATAGCCAACAGTGACTGAATGGAGTTCAAACCCTGAGAAAGAATTCCTCAGCAGTCTCTACCCTCCCTAACCAAGACTTATGCTTACCATTACAACCCCAAATCTGACCCTAACCCTTATACCCAACCCTTAACCCTAACCCTAATGTCCGTCGTACAGGAGAAAGAGGTGTGAGTCTCATTCGGAAATGCTCCCTAAAATACAAAGCATGCTGTCCCATTTTATTACCTCAACATAAAAGTGATATAAAGTTAATATTGGATCACAGAATGTAGAATTAAGAGGAATTTCTGGAATGATGAAATATGTAAGGTCATTAAACAAACTGACATTCGTAAGAGAAAGTAAAGAAATACTGACAGAGAGAGAGAGAACGAATGCCATTCTTACCTGCTAGCTGTGGAAGATGTAGCAAATATCTGTATATTTCCTCTCAGCACTTCCAAGAAGGTACGTTCTTATAATCTTTCTCTGGTTTGGCCCAAACTGCTCCTTGTTTGTTCTTGCATCAAGGGGCTATTGGCTTGAGTCATCCATTATTGGTTAAGATGTTCGTATTGTTACTTCCATATCCTTAAATTTTTTTCTGCCATCTTCTGCAAAGCCTTCTCAAAACTCAGGTTCTCTCTTTTCTTCTGAACCCATCAGGAAAGTGCCTCATTCTCTTGCGTAAAGAAATCTCAGTCTCTTTCAGGACAGCTAAAACACTGCTTGTTTACACTTGAACTGTCAGTTTACACTTGGAGATGGAATTGGGATACTAATGGTGTGTCTTCTGTTTGCAAGTGGTCACAACAAAATTACTAAATGCACAAACATGGCTGGTGGATGCACAAATATAGTTGGAACTGCTGCAGAGATGTGTGGCAAGTGAGGTCATAGATGTGTTGTTAACGGCGATGGATATGACTAAGATTCTGGATGATCTGTCAGTGGCAAAGCCATGTGATGTCTCCATATTGTCTGTGGCAATGGCACAAGTGTGTGGATAAAAGTGATGCTGTCAGCAAACACAACACAAGTAGGGGTGTTCAAAAGTGACCATACTGAAGCTGTTGATATCATGGAATAGTTGGGATCAACAGTGATGATGTGAAGCTGTATGAAGATCACACAGCTCAGAACTAAAGTTGTGTTATTGATACTCTGGTCAGTGCAAATGGCATGAGTAAGTGTACTAGTATTTGAAGTGTCCATGCCAAAGCTGCCGACGCAGGGTGCATATCAGAGCAACAGTGTTTGTCCTAAAGCTGAATGAAGATGACACGGATCTGAACAAGAGTGATATCTCTGGTGCTGCTGATAATGTCTATGGGATGGACAAAATGACGATGCTGAGTTGTTATTGTCATAAATGAAAACGGTAATAGAAATTCCATTCAAAGGTGACCATGCTGAAGTCAATGACCATGGCAGAGGTAGGCCAACAATGTACTGAAGCTGCATGAAGATTGTACAGGTTTGATCAAATAGTGATGTTGCTGATGTTGTAAACAAAAATGGCAAAAGCATGCATATTTGTCAGTGCTGAAGTTGACAATGATCACAGTGCAGGTGGGAACAAAAGTATAGGTGCTGAAGCTGTATGAAGATAGCACCTTTGTGGACGACTGATACCACTGATGCTGTCTATGAAAAGGTGGAGTCAATGGTGACTGCTGAAGAGGTCGATGACCAGGGTGTAGGTGGGAACAACAGTGACGAAGCTGAAGCTGTATGAAGACTGCACTGATAAGTATATTCAGAAGTTACTGTGCCGGAGCTGTTGATTATGGTGCACATGGAGCCAACAGTAGTAGTGCTGAAGTTGTACGCAGATGGCACATGTCTTAATAGAAATGATGCAAGAGAAAGTGAAGAAATCTGTCACTGATGTTGTTGAAAACCCTTATGGTGATAACAAAATAGAAGCAAAAAAACAGTAGTTTTACATTCTTTCACAGAGAGTTCAATTTGTTCACTGAAGTATTCATAGCGGTGTCGTTGAGCTTCCATGTCGGTCAATACCTGAAATAAGAGCATCAAAAGAGGCATGACTGTAAGCCTCTTGAGACAGTTTGCTATGTAGGGGAGGAATTCCATATGTATGCCGGAAAAGTTTCCGCATGCAACACACCGAACCAACAACATACCCTAACCCTAATCCTAACCGAGGGTCAGGGTTAGGGTTAGGGATAGAGTTAGGGTTAGAGTTAGGGTATGTTGTTGGTTTGGTGTGTTGCATGCGGAAATCCTCCCGAAATCTTTCTGGCACACATATGGAATTCCTCCCTTGTAGGAATTCCAAATGAGATTCCCACCTAATGCTCCTCTTTCAACAGACATTAGGGTTTGGAACTCACCTCAACTGATGCCCCTCTCTAGATGGGCATTATGGTTAGGTTAAGAACAGGGTTAGGGTCTGGGTTCTATTAGCAGACACAAGTTCTGGTTAGGGATGCGAGTCTCATTCGGAATTCCTTCCACTAGCTAGACCTTTACAGCTAACTTAACTCATTAAATCTAGTCTACTCACTAAGTGTAACCGGGTGGAAAGGCAATGTAGTAAAGTATTCTCTCTTTGTTAAGGGGAGGAATGTGAGCTCAGTCTGATGAATTTTCAGATGTTACATATGCTTTTAGGGAAGTGTGCCACCAGGCATTTTACCAAATTACTGTGAATCATTAATTTTGAGTAGATGGGCCGAAAAAACACACTAGAAATTTCCTGTCCCTGCCGGGAATCGAACCAGGGTCTCTCAACTTGCAAGTCTGAACATGTTACCACTACACTACAGGGTCTTAAATACCTATCGCTTCCTAACTTCCACATGCGAGCCTAGTGCTCAACCGTGACACTAACACACTTTCCAACTGCT
>JAWQUT010001526.1:0-22692 GCA_033807755.1 Ellobium chinense
ATATTATTTTTTTTTCTTTTTGGTAATGTTCTGACAAAAAGGCACATAAGCAACAGAAACTGTGTACAATAATTATACTATGCCTTTTTTTTGGTCATAAAACGGCAATCTTGCACCCGTTAGCTTGTCTGTGTTGAACTACACCACTCTAGATCTAGTATCAATTTTTCCCATATTATTTATACAAAGTCGCTCCTTTATAACGGGACTTCAGAGAGATTGGCAGTTCATAAAACGTACAAACGAGATAGTGTGAATGTTTGAAAATTATTTTCTAAGGAATGGGCATATTCTAAGCAAACTACAGTAACAGATAATTATTATATTGATTAAGGTAAACTTTCCTCTTTTCTCAGGCCTCCAAAAGGAACTGCTTATAGGCATAGTCAGAAATAAGAACAGGCTCATTTTTCTTACTATAGTCTTGTATTCAAGGACTAGCTCCTCCTCTCTCCCCCCAACCCCCCCCCCCCCCNNNCCCCCCCCCACACACACACACACACCTACATACACACACTCCAAGACCATCCTGGAATTCTCTCACGCGATTTGGAACAGCGTGGCCAAATGATTACGGCCTTGGATTCAAGGTCTAATGGTCGTGGGTTCGATTCCCAACCATGGTCTCGTTAAAAATGCCTCGGGAAAACATGTTATTTACATTTTTCTCAGCCCACCCTCCTATAAAACTGGTACATGGCTATAGGCAGTGGAAGATATTGTCAGAATGCTAGTGATCTGCGACTGTAAATGGCAGCGGCACTGTATGCTCCCCAAGGGGGTTGAGAATATTCAAGACGGATCAGGCCTGCATGGGCAATAATGCTGTGATGTGGCATGAGCGGACATAAGCCTGGCTACGAGACTTAAAAAAACGCATTATTATTCTAATGTTTTATCTTGGGAGGATCGGGCCTTCTACACCCTCAGCATTAAGTACCACGTATTGTCATTTGTTTTCGATCTCTTGGGACGATTCTCAGTCACTGAGTGGGTCGAACTCTATATACAACGAGTAAACGTAAACGGTTAAACCGAATGAATCGCTAATACGGTTTGAAACAAGAAACCAAGTTTGCTTCCATTTCTCTACTCTTTAGGTTTCAGAATGAAACCAAACATAACTCTTCGATCCGACTGGTTTCGCTTCAGCGGTTGTCGACTAAACTAATAACTTCACGGATAGTCAAATAGTTACTGACTACCGCTTGGAAAAATACTACTTCATACAATGTTTAAAAAAATAAAAAATACTACCACAAAAGTATTGAAATATGAAATGCCAGCGCTCATTTCTTATCATGAATGCGCAGTTTAACATTAAACTTAGAAAAGAAAAAGCTGGGCAAGTCACATGACATTTTTGACTATAACGGTCAATCCATCGGGCTGCACGTCGTATGCTGTAATATGCCATAAGAATGATACTTGAACCCTGACTGAGCCCCAGACGCGGCCCAGGTGATTAGTTATCCTAATAGTCATTTTGGATACGTTAACTCGTGGATACATCCTCTTCTACTGGAGTAGGCGCAATAATCAGCATCTGCACCCAGACTGAGCCCCAAAGGTACTCGCCTGCAATGTTAAAATGTCCATGCCTATGAGCAAAAATCTAATTGCCTAGTATGGAGCAATGACGAGGCCAAGACAAAAAATGAGATGGGTGACTCTCCCCTTTCCCATTAGCCGACTTCGAATGCGTGTTACTGTTAGCTAAATGCTTGAGTCTCAGTGTTTCCATCTAGATCTAGGTCTAGATCTAAGTCTAGATCTAGTCTGGGTCTAGATCCTAAATAACTTGAGAACTGGCTTTTCTGTAATATGGATTTAGTGAAGCCCCCAGCAAACGTGGCTGTTGTTTCGAAAAGCAGTCAGTTTTGCCTGCGCTAAGCACTCTCTTAGCGTTGTATAGCTACATAGATTGCAGGAGACTAGTTGGCCAAAAAATGTGTCGACTATCAGAGTCGATAATGGCTGAGTATAAAATCTGTCCTTTTAACAGATTGTGCAGGAATAATCGTATAACATGAAACTACACCTCAAAAGTTGTGAGATGCATCAGTGAATGTGTTAAATAAAGATTTTTGGCAGGCAGCTCTTCTTAAGGGTCTAAGCCGTTTCAGTTTGTGCGAGAAGTTGGTCTGCAAAAGAATGCGAAATTTTGGACCCCCTTATCATGTAACTGAACTTGCAAAAAATCTAAACGAAGGACCCCTACTGATAACAGTATATAATCTGAGCACAGTGGTGGCTCCAGACCTACAGACTAGTCTTAGCTTTTTCGGAACGTTCATGTAGTCTGAGAATATTTTATCAAATGCCTCAAAGAGGCGTTTTCAATTAGGCTCCTGCAACCTTTAATAAAGACTTCACATCCTCAACTATGCCTCAACGTAACCAAGAAACATGCTATTTCAACTCATTGATGTGCAAGCAATGTTGATCAAAGACTTGTCTTTCAAAACTTTCTTTCTACGACACGTCCTTGATAACTTTACCCACATGAAGGAAAGGGGCAGCAATCTTATCTACAAAGAGTAAACAAAAAGCCAGCATGCCTACACTTATACTGTAGACGCTAATGTTTATTTTTAGTTGTCACCGTTGTTACTGCTGCTGCAGTCATGATGTTTTATTGTTATTTTGCATTCCTGGTTTAGATAGTAAAGGAAAAATCTTGCTGTTTAATACTGTTTCTCTGTTTCACGCATGCTACCATACCTTCCCTTAATGTAAATGTAGAATGAACCTAATCTATGTGCAGATTTGCTTACTTTCTGCTGTCTCCTTTATGCATGTATCGTATTCCTCGTCGCACATGGTTTCGCACTTCTCTTGCTCTGTCTCGCCCGTCACCAGTACAACGGCCAAAGTGAAGAAAGCGATAACTGACATCATTTTGAGCATCCTGGTGTCACTCTTTAGTCTGATCTATTACAGAGACAAGGGAAGAAAAGCAGTCAAAAAAAAAAAAAGGGAAACTTAGAACATCCCTTGACCACTGGTGTAAAGTAACAATTATCAACAACAGGCGACGTCGCTCTTGGGCAACTCCGGGATAACAATAAACCAGCTACGAGTAAGTTCAGCATTAAGCGAGCATGGTTGTTTTTTGACAGTTCTTCAGGAATAAAGTAATCCTCACAGAAGTACGTTGATTTTATTTACAGTGACTTAGAGCATCTCATTCATTCGGACGATTGTAAAAGAGAGGTTTGCTTTTATTCTTTTTCAACCCCATGTTTCTTCATTAATAATAATAATAATGCGGTTTTTAGTCTCATATCCAGGCTAATGCCCGCTCATGCGACTTCACACTATTATTACACCAGCAGGTCTGATCACTCTAGGACTTTCTCGACTCCCTGGGGAGCATACAGTACCGCTGCCATTTATAGGCGCTGATCACTAGCATTCTGACAATATCGTCCACTGCCTATAGCCAGGTACCCATTTTACAGACGTTGAGGAAAATGTGAATGAAATGCTTTCCCAAGGTCGGGAACCGAACTCAGGATCTTTAGATTCAGAGTCCAACGCCGCGCTGAGGCCACGCTGCTCCACGCATTGTGCAGAACAATACCAAAATATACCATGTCTACTCATTTAGCAGTTTTGATTGCTGCCGTGACATCAAAACGCGTCTTTCGCTAGACCTATCACGCAGGCGGTTTTGATTATACGGCGAAATCAAGTTCAGGCGCTTCAAAGCTTCTATCGATTGCGGTGAAATCGAGTTTGTCCGTCAGACCTGTGGCTGGTCATTGTTAAATATCTGCATCACTTTTGTCAACTGTCAACCCCTATCTCTACGCTCTTCTTTGGGCAGTGACCTATAAATAGTTGCTAGTTTTAATCCACCCACTACTGATTTATGTTAGAGAGAAGTTGAGACTATCTCAGTTTCGGATTTTATGTCGAGGAGAAAATTGTTTTCTGAGCAGTTTTGAGATTAAACGGAGTCGACTAAATAATATCCTGCTCTTTGTCGTAAACATTCACATTCGAATGCTATTGTTAGGATGGTTGCGTTAAGCTGCTTACCCAGGACAATCCCATCCATAGAATGGGTGGTTAATCTAGCCATAACATTAAAAAAAAATAATTGTAAGATTTGTCTTTCGTAACAATTTACTGAGTATGTGTATCAATCCATTTTGCTCAAATTCAATCTGTAAATCACAAATGAGCTTCAGATGGTCCATTTTTAGATCAGCAAAGATCAAGCACCTGTCTCCATCTTTATAGATTTTTTTTTCTTAAATTGTCGTCCATGTACACATCAGGGCGTCACTACGTACTGTCCTGTCTGTTAGCAAACTGACCCTTTGTCCAAATTTCCTCAGAACTTGCGGTTTTCGAATAGGGGCTGGAGTCAAAAATACGTCGTTTAGGTTACAGACCTCTAATTGAATGAAAATAGGGTTTGATCATCTGCCATAGGAAGACAGTCAAAAATCTCTCCTTTGGATAGATTACGGAGAATAGGCCTTAAATTTGTGAATCTACCTGCAGATTAGTTTGCATTCTCTCCTGATTTTGTAAACTAAAACTCACTTCGGTTTCGGTGTGGCCCTCTGTACGGAGCACATGTCGTTAAGGAAACTAGTTAGCTTGAGTACAGCTTTTGATGTATGTGTTCGCAGCTCGGCAACGAAATGAAAGACCTATATTTCAAAATATCATTTTTAATATGCTTATTGAATTCTGTAAACTATCAAAGAAGACTTTGAGATTGTATACTTTATTGTAAATGACAGTAGAAAAAATAGTTTCTTGGCTCAATAACCTCTGTAACCTTTAGTGGTGTTTTTTTCTACTTGGTTTAATTTATACGTTAACCCATGACGACGCGTGGTCGTTTGTTTTATTAAAATATGCACGCAAATTTGTTGGTACTTAGAGTATTGATATAAAAACGTATTTTTCCCATTTAGTGAGCAATCCCGGTACTGTTTTCGCGAGCAATTTTGCTCACATGTAATTTGTAAGTCGCAAAATGGCTGCAGTTACTCTTGTTTTGTCAGCCTAAGTCATTTTATCTCCTGCCTCCCAATTTATAGACATGGTCATTAGTGAAAACAAATTGTTTTTTTTATGCAGTGGGACACGGTAAACCAAATGTGATATGTGGTGGTTATATAAGTAATTTTCATCAGCATTATTATTATTATTATTGCCATTATCATTATTATTGATAGTATATCATCACCACTGTTAATGAGGAAAAAAAAGTCAGGAAAATGCTTTAGAAAATATAATTCATTTCAATTTTATTTTATTTGGCCGCGTAAAAGATGATATATTGAACACTTTTTATCGAGCAAAATTAGTGGTTAGCTTTTTGATTCCAGGAAATATATTTTTATTTTTTTGTTGGAACTGTGACAGGAAAGTTTCTTACCTCACCGATGTTTCGCGCTTGTCCTTAGGTACTAGTGGAGGAGCGTCTTTCACTGGCTTATAAAGACTCCTTTTTACATATCATAATGAAATCTAAAAAGCAGATGCTCTTTGCAGTTATACTAATGTATTTTGTTTTAGTGTTTTTACATATTTACTGTGGGTTTGTTTGTGGTTTTTTTTTTTTTTTTATGTTTATGTTGGGAGTCTCCTTCACAATATAACGCATTTCCCAGTCTACTTTAGCTGTACATAGTAGTTCAAAAAGCTGTCATGTGCGATAATATTGTTGGCTATGTCATAAAAGAAGCTTATTTTGCAGGCATCTGGGAGAGGGGGAGGGGGTGGGGTGGGGAGCAAGATTACAATTAATCATAAGTAAATCTAAAAAGCAGAAATGCTTATCAGCGGTAGTAATGGATATTTTTTTTTCATACTCGTTGCGGTTTGTATTCGTTACAAGCGTCTCTCTCTCGAAGTACAGTGGAACACTGATAATTCGAACAACTTTGCAAGTTTAATATAAGGACTGCTTTTTTACGTAGCATAATCATGTGTAAATCTAAAAAGCAAAGGTGCTTATCAGCTGTACTGATGAATTTTTCCCCATATATATTCTTTGTAGGTTGTAATTGTTAGGACTATCTCTCACAAAATACAGTGGAGCACATTTAATACGAACACATTTTATACTTAAACATGGAAAGTGAATAAACTAATTCTGGTCCTATTTTGTTCCCTGTATCTCTAGTCATTATGTTTGTCGAATATGTACTTACTAATGCATACAAATGTTTAAAAAGTACGTTTTTGTTTCTCCGTTAATCTCTTTAAGATGCTAATTTACACACAATTAGTACGCATTCTACAAAAGCTTGCACACAGTGACTTGAATAAAGATACAGTATTGCCGTTTAGCAAGGCACACTAAGGTGTCAAGTAGAGCTGTGTGGCCGAATGGCTGCGGAGTTCGATTCAAGATCTAAAGGACGTGGATCCGTTTCCCGATCTCGGTCGTATGGTAGGTGCCTAGGGAAAGCATTTCATTCACATTATCCTCAGTCCATCCGTCTGTAAAATGGATATCTGGCTACAGGCACTGTAAGCTATCGTCAGAATGCTAGTGATCAGCGTCTATAAATGGCAGCAGCACTGTGTGCTCTCCAGGGAGATGAGAATGTCCTAAAATGATCATGCCTGCTGGGGTAATAATAGGATACAAAACCTACAGACCACATTATTAATAATATGTATTACAATAGTAATGTATTACTATCGTATCGAGTTACAGTTATACTGATCAACACAAAGAGGATCATTCTCCCTACTATTTTTGATGACAAACTTGCAGCCACCTGCTGCCATCGTGTGTCAGAGTCCTTTGTTCTCCCGCCCCTCCCTCCTTCCCATGCCGTGTCCTCATCTTCCAGTGGCGCCTCTCTTGTGGACTTAGGTTCCCAGGAGAGGAGCATTACTATGTCATATGATGTCAGCACAGAGATGTGGACCTCAGACTATCTTACCTAATCGGTCTTTATAAGCTGGCCTGTTACGGCACAAATTGTCGCCGGACACAAATTGTCACCAGCGACAATTTCAGCCGGGAGTGTAGTTACATAAGATTAAATGTATCAGCGACAATTTGTGCCGTCATAATTATGTACACGCAAATTGTCGCCAGTCACTGTATTGTGTTTGTGTGTTTGTTTGAGTGTGTATGTATTTATGAGTGTGTGTGTGTGTGTGTGTGTGTGTGTGTGTGTGTGTGTGTGTGTGTGTGTGTGAGAGATAGAGAGAGAGAGAGAGAGAGAGAGAGAGAGAGAGATAGAGAGAGAGAGAGAGACAGAGAGAGGAGAGCTTGCAGGCATGTATGACTGCTTGTCACCTTTTTAATGTCTGTGTTAGAGATTGAAGTGTGCAAGTGTAATATAAATTACTAAGGCCCCTAATTAGCATGGACTGGCTACTCAGCTTTTAAGCACCAGGTATCAATAGCATCAATTCTATTACGATTGCGATGGTTTGTTTAATATTTATTGGCTCGTTAACTTAATGATTGATCGGTCGGCGAGTGGTCGGCAGGTGGGTCGGCCGGTCGGTCAGTTGATTGGTTGGCTGGTTGGTTGGTTGGTTGGTTGTTTGATTAGTTGGTTGGTTGGTGGGTAGGTCAATGTGATTAACTGATTAATAGAACGATCGAAATATCAACTGCTTGTTTGATCAATTGATTGACTGACTGATCGAATGACTGACCGACTGATCGATCGATCGATCAATCCATCCATACATTGATTCATTTTAATAGATCAATTGATTTTTATAGGATGATATATTTTGATCGATTGATCGATCGATTGAATTTAATAGATTGATGGAGTTTTGACCAATTGGTCGAATTTGACCGATTTTGATCGAGTGATTGATTTGATCGATTGATTCATTTTGATCGAGTGATCAATTTTGATCGAGTGACAATTTGTGCGTAACATGGCCTATCATGCTGCACATCACGTCAGTCCAAGACGGAAAAAAAAAGAAGGAAAGAAAGGAAGGGAAAGGAAAATGAGAAAGAGGGGAAATTATCTTGTTGTTGGCGGATGGAAAAGATGGGTGGGGGTTGAGGAGGAGGGGATTGCTGCACTTGATTGTAGGGGCAAAGAGAGGGAGGGCTCTAATTTTTCCCTTCTGAACGCGATTAAAGTGTACGGTTGTTCCTCTACTTGGTGTGGTTGGTTTCGTTCCCGTTTGTGTCGTAAGTTCAGTCTTCTGTCATTTCCACTGTTCATCTCCATAAAAAGTACGTGTTTGGTTAACACGTATTTCTATTAACAGGTACACTTTTATTCCGCCAGAAGTGTTCGTATTACCCGTACCCCACTTTTTATACATTTCCCAGCCAATCCAAGCTATACATATGAGTCCAATGCATTATTATTCAAAAGCTTGTATCCATCTGGTGGGAAAGGAGGGGGGGATAGATTACATTCGACGCGACATGTATTTTTAATTACTTTGCAAATGAGCGTCGAACCCGCCTGCTGTTTTATCACTACTGATTTGATCGACTTTCACACTATAGGTGTAGTACAAGGTGGAAATGGAGCACTTAGTAACAGAAGTAAGGAGTGAGAAGACGCAAACAGATGCTCACACAAGGTAGGATAAAGGAGGAAGTGCTCAAGAAGACAAATGCCGAGAGAAAATGGAAGAAGGAAAGAAAATGATGTGGTGGGAATCGAACCCGCAACCTCTGCGTCGGCACCCATCCCCTTGTCGTCAGTTTGGAATCAGGTAGACGTCTATACACGACCACGCCGCCACTCAAAAAAAATGGCTTAGTAGCCGGGGTCTTTCCCTGAGCCGAGCAGAAGACTAGCCCGGCCACAAAGCCACCATGCTGCCACGTCGGCTGAATCTATGTAAATGAAAGCTTTAAGGGCTCCAACAGAGAACAACAACAACAATACAACAGATGGGTACAACATTATCTCACCATCTCTATTATTTTATGGTAAACCAGAACATATTGAAATAGAGACGAGCATAACAAAATAGAACACGTGCCCTTCATGGGAAGAAAATACGATAAACTCCACTTTATCGCAACTCTTCGAGAGCAAGATTAAAACTTGCATTTGAAAGGTGTTGCAGTTATCGGCAACTATTCTGTACAAATAGGGGGCATTATACCATGTGCTTACACCAAATTTGCGATAATCTTGATTGCGATCAAGCGGAGTCGACAGCTACATGGGACACTGTTGTTAGAGATTCATTCCATTATCCCAAAGAGAGATTGTACAAAGACATAATTATGTCTGGTCGGTACTAGAGAGATCTAAAGATTTCAAATACATTATTCCATGAGGTTAAAGACATAGCTAGTTATAACTCTTTTTTTGTCTGTTTGGTTGTTTCCTTATTTGTTTGTTTGTGTGACAAATATACGATAAAAAGTGAAATGTAACTTCTATTTACCCGGTAAGTAAATCGTTTTATAACGTCATACAGATCTATACATCTACTGGTTCATGATTAGTATAACCACGGAGCAGTATAGATAATAAACACACTGATGCACATAAAATCCATATAAAATTCATTGTCATTCGCCTAGTGCAGTGTGCAGCGTCCTGCCCCCCTCCTCCCATCACTGTGCTAAAGCCACACTGAGTGGCATGATGAATAGGAGATACGTTTGAGATAAGTGTCTCTCCTGGTGATTCCACTCGACTTAAAAGGCAGTTTCCCGTGTTATATTATATTATCCACTACACTTTCTCAGCATCTCGCGCTCTCCTGACTAGAATGACCACGCTCTCTTTGAACCTGACCGAGTTTCAGATAACCATGCGTACAAATCATAAAAAAAAAAAAAAAAGTCCGAATTCCCAAAGGGCCATCGAACCTCTCAAAGTCCCAACACAAAAATAATCTATTATTCATCAGCCCGTGGTACTTCACAGTTTGCAAAATAAAAAAGAAAAATAATTTAAGTTCCACTGACCTGAAGGCAGCTCATGATAATAACAACAAAGAACCCGTGGCCTAACTTTGCACGATGGGTGTTAACCCCTGAAGCTAAATGACGAATTTGACCACAACCATCTTTAGCCTAATACGTATGATAGACATTGGCGGTCAACCAATTTGCGAATCCGTCCATCATTTTTCTTGCCTTGTCCTCTCCTGCTTCTTTTTCCATGTTTATTTTCCAGTTGTTAATAAATGCTCTGAGTATCTAAGACAAGAAAATGTGAGGCGTACATCCATCGTAAATCTCCTGCCAAGCAGTCTACAATATGTATTAACAGCTCTGATGATGATAATGAAGCTATAATAATAATTCATTTGGATAACTACCTCTTTACAGCGGTAGTTTCACTGGTCAAGGCTACCAGCGAAACGTTCAATATACAATAGAATTTAACTCTTTAAAGTATCTATTCACATATTCATTTAAACGCGTGCTTCTTCATAAAGTCTTCACCTCCCACAACCGTTTAAAATGTCATTCTACAGCAGTTATGTGTAAACTTTATTGTTAGGCTGTTGAGTTGACTCCTAAACTTACTAAGAGTCTGAGTCTAATATGAGGGTGGTTTCAGTAAAACAGGACAACTGTGGAAATTCTTCAAATGCACTCTCACATTCATATTATGCATAAAATCTGTTTTTCTTGATAAAATATCTTCTGATGTCCTCATATATCTTGCATTAAAAAATCATTATGTACAATATCATCTTTCATATCCCATTCACAATTCTGGTCTTCAAATTTTTCTTTCATAATCAGTCTTTTAAGATCAGCATTCAGATCAAAAATCCCTGAACGTGCATTAAATTCAATTTGGATTAAAGCAAACTCATATAGGTCTCTCAAGTGCGATTTCAGTTTAAAATTCTTGCAATTAGTAAAATAGTCGTACACGTTACAGCTGTCCCTAATAGAATGTTTCCTCCTCTCTTAATTTACGCTTAAAAAGGATTTTAAAAAACATCTTTCTCTCCTTCCACAGCATATTCAGTCTAGACCCACCTCATACAATGTAATTTTGATATTATTTCAAAATTCCCAACAACAGACATGGGTGTTACTTGAAAGTTTCATCATTTACACTGCAGTTAACGAGAACACGCCAGCTGCTACATTTCAAGCATATAATCTGTTTGGGTATATCTATAGCAATTCTTCGTCAATAATGCCTCTTCCCCACATATGTGCTCACTAATGGTGAAAAGCCATTAACGTGATATACATATATTTTTTTTTATTTTATTTTAATACTAGCTAAAGTGTTCCGGCGCCGCCGGGGAATGGGGAAAGGAAAGGGGCAGCCAGACACATGTTACATCTACAGCATTCACATTACCTTACTCATTCCTCAATCTTTGTGATCACACGCCCAACGCTCTGGCGCTTAGATCCATTCCTTGGAAGGAGTCCCCCAACCTTTCCGAACTTTATGAAAGTATTTTGCTAATTTCCATTTATTTTGTGTAACTGCCCCTTTCCGCTAAATAAGACCAGAAATGGCCTTATAAAGGCTTATAAAGGTCCTGCTAGATGTTATTCTTTATAGTTGTATAATATTAGGAGTTTACGTCCCCAAGCTTCAAAAAATCGAAAATTTCATACCCTCTGATCACTTACATCATGGGTCCTTTATTTTCTCTATTAACATTTACTCGTGAACTTGAATATTTCTAGACTCAAAATACACATCATTGCCTCAGGATTCGAGTTTCTGAGGGCCTCCCGTATATTATTCTTCAGCTCTTTCGGGTGACGGGTTAAAGCAGTTAGCCACAAATTTCGTAATTCAATAATATAAGCAGTGTGAATCATGGAGTGGGCCATACTTACAAATTTACAGTCCTTTATTAATGACATGACTATAAATATAAAGTATGCTTTTGTCACACTGTTGAAGTCTGTTTTATTTTTCCAAAGGATCAGCTTTTCTCCCCTGCTCCACTATCGTTTACCACATGTCTGCCCTCTCCAAGTAATCGTACGCCTTCTTGTAATCGAGAAAGGAGCAGCATATTATAGATTTCCTATTAAAAATCAACGCTTCGATTACTCCACGAAAATTAAATAGTCAATGGATAGTAGCCCTCTGTCTTCTAAACCCATATTGCACCACGCTTTATTATTTTCTCTGTCTTCGCCTATGATCCTAATCTATTATTACGAAGATTTATAAACCTCTTGCCTAGACAAATTACTCTTCAGTGTAATACTTCTATAGTTGCTGGGGTCTCCTTTACTTCCATTTTTACTGAAAAAGATATGGTTTCTACACACCATATCTCAGGACAATGTTCCAACTCCAGGATAATATTATTAAAGATAAAAAAGTATTTTTAACTGCTAGTGCCCCATTTTTGATGAATTCACCGAGAAGATTCAAGATTCAAAGTCTTTATTAGGTTCAACTTCACTACATAGACTAGTCTACATCAAATTAAATCAAAGTGGAGACGAAGAAAAGAAGTGGGGAAAGCGAGAGAAAGAAAGAAAGAAAGAATAAAGCAGGAGGAAATAAATAAATAAATAAATAAGTAAAAAAAGACAAAACATATGCGCTAGGATTAATTGTTAATATATGCAATAGTCACTTTCCGTTCTCTCCACTTTCTCATGGTTTCCTACACACTATGTCGTACGAAAATATTCCACCTCAAGTATATCATTAAACACGTATGCTCCCATAACGGTCTCTATAGTCACAAGCATCGCTGCCCAACAAACAACCAGAACAACTAAGATGCAAAATCCATGGTCAGTCTAGACCGATGGAGGCCTCCGGTCTAATAAAGTACTGTTTGTTCAACGCTCGTCCCCATTTTTAATGAATTCATCGACAAGGCTGTCATAGTCTAACTAGTTCCTGTTTACAAATGTCAGTCCGAGCTCCATTTCATCCACTAACTTCCCAATCCTTCCCTGTTTTCAATCTTTAATTTCGGTTATCTCCTTTGGCCCCCAATTTTTCCCCTTGTTAACCAGTTTTGCTTAGAACGGTCATTGATATTACATTCACATTTAGTTTGGAGGCTCCTCTTTATGGTTTTATTATTTCCCAAACGGTTTGGGATTTTTATAAATAAGATCAGACAACTTCATAGCGCTCCTACGGTTACTTTAAATTCACGCTATTTTTTTTTTTTTATAGTTTAAAAAGGCAGACTCTCTTTTATGCAGTTCGATCACTGCAAATAGACTTTCTATCCTCCTCCATTCCATCTCTCACATTTCATTTATGCTACGTGAAAACCTGCAAGCTTATTCGTGCCCTCAATATCACACCAGCCTGCATTTTCTCGACACCCGCCTCCTCGCTTCAGTCAAAAACCAACGGCAAAGACGCTCTCCTTCCTCGTTATTACTCTCCTCATCCCTCCCAATCACATCCTCAAACCAACATAATAACTCATACTAAACAACCATATTGATGACTCATCAATACGCATTAACAACAGTCATAACTTCATTTAGATCTAGATATATTATATTCTTGCCATCTTATATGAAGCCACTGTTCCAACTCGTTGCAGATTTCATAATGAGATCCATTTGTATGTTGAAGCTCACTTTTATCGACGCAGTAGAATCCTTGTTGCTTAGTGGAAAAGTGTGACTATGATAATGAGATGATCTCTAATAGGACCAACTGCGGTCATTTACATTTAGACAACCTATCACAACATTTAGAACCGTTGCCATAGAGTAATAATTATTCCACTGTTTCATTATTGCCTGCTACGCATGATCTCTGATAGGACTGGCTGTGGCGGTTTACATTAATTTTAGACAACCTGTCACAACATTAAGAACTACTGTGGTCATAAAATAATACTTATCCATTATTATCCTACAATTTTTTTTTTTTTGTGTTTTCCCTCTAAAGTTTGTTTTTCTTGTGACGAATAAGTTTCTCAGCATGGGAACTGAACTGTTTGGGATAAGGCCTATTAAAGATAGTGAAGCTGATATTTAATATATTGCTATTAAGTGTCGATACATGGTCAGTGGTATGAAAAAGCACCTGTCCTTATTCCATGAAATTCCCCTTCCCGTCCATGCGGCAAGCATCGCATTAATTATCATTCTGATAGCCCGCCGCTCATAAAATAATGATCTAATATGCCAAGAATACAAGAATACAAGAATTTTTATTGCTCAAGTTATATATAACATAATAATTAACATCCATAATAATTATTTGGAAAATATAATTTACAATTAACATAATACTATCATTTCCGACTCTGGCAGATGTGAAAATAACACACAAAATAATACAGAGGGCACTTCTAGTGGATATATCCATAATGAACGTGTCTGTCACCTGGACGGCCCGCCCCCAGCTTCGCCTCCCTGTGAGTTATCTCCCAAATTATCATCCTATACTGCTCAAGCAAAGCAACGGTATTTGTGTCGGGCAGGAGTCTTTTCATGCGTTATCTATTTTACCACTTTTGATCGAAAATGACTGCAATATCATTGATATTTCATGTAAATATCTTTTCTTCTCGTAGTTTTAATAGTAACATTATCATGTCCTTAAGTATTTGCAGTCGACTTCCGAGAGTATTAAAAATATCAAACCCTTGGTTTGAAAATCATGCCCTTGGGCTCTTTACTTTTCTTTACGCAGCAGAATGCAAACACACACGGGCATTATTACTTCCAGGTCTCATGCGGTTATTTGCAACTCAAATTTCCCCTCTAATGTCATTTCCTGAAGATGTCTCTAATGACATCTCTGAAATCTGGGGGAAAACTACTGCCGTTTTATGACAAGAGGACGAACGCGCCAAAGTGCCGCAACCAGCTCGTCGATGCGGATATTCTGATCGAAGTCCCGTATTTCTAGCTTTATTAGCCCCTAAATTAGCACCATGTGGTTACCCCATGAAATTCGTTTCACTAATACAATGATAAACAGTTTACGACAAAGAAGGGAAAGCATCCATGCCTGTCTTTTTCTCAAAAAGATACACGGTCCGTTTTATCACAAAAGAAAGCAAGAAACCACCGCACGTTCTTCCATTTTGTCAAAACGACGATGATCATTTCATGACAAAAGGGTCAAAAGCGACACACATTCGTTTTAGTGTGATGAATAGGTTTTCATCCAGAGTGCACCTCTTCTTCTTTTTTTTTTCTCTTTGTTTTTGATTTCTTGTCATCCTGCCGTTCATTTCATAATTCCATCTCCACACGTGCGGGTACTGGAGAAACCCTCGACTGGGAGTGCCAACAGCCAAACGACGAAACGTTCACTCGCTCTCTATTCTATGCCCTACGGTCCTTTTCTGTCGCCATTCAGTAAACACAAAACGAGCTGAGCTTTTCGATTGAATGATGGCACATTATTTATCTACTTTTGATAAGTAATTTATATATATCTAAATACTTCCTTCAATATCGAGGCGATAGTGGTGGTGGAAGAGGTAGGGGTCAAAGAAAGGAAAATGGAGATATCAGAAAATGATTAAAACATGTCATAAACAACTTTCAACCACCTGGTACTAAAGGTCCGTCTGCAACTGACAAAGCAAATTTAGTATGAATGTAGCTGGTAGCAATTTCTTTCGTCAATCAATAAACACAACGGTAGCTGAACTTATCCACTCAATGGTGGCACACTAATTATTTACTATAGACGTATAATTAGATATCTAAATTGATTTGATCCTGAGGAATGATTATATGAACTTCAGTGGAATCCTATATTCGCACAGCCCCTGTGGGAGAGAAGAAAGTACCAAGAAGAGTGAATAGAGATATGCAGTAAAGAATTTCAGCAAATATCCGGCAGCCACGTGTCCGTTATGTCAAATGTCCGTTCGGCAAAGTGTCCGTCTGCGACAGATCCTAGGACCCATCTCTGTTCGTTTTGAAGTATAGTAAAGAACGTTATATAAGAATTCTCCAGTTAGGCGGCTTCAGCTGTAGACCTCTTACAACATGATCTAGATGTAAGCTCAGAATACAATACTTTCTGTCATCCACTATGAGTAGCATCGAAAAGACCAACAAGACTTCAGACCGGCCCAGCAGTAACACCTCAAAACACGGTACTGTCCACATTCATTATGTGTAGCATCGAAAGGACCAAACAAGCCTTCAGATGTGCCCAGCATTGAATGTAAGCTCAAAACACAGTACTTTCATTATGGCCTTTTTGTCGATTGTGTAGGATCAAAAGACTCCAAACAAGTCGCCAGATGTGCCCAGCATTGGGTGTAAGCTCAAAACACGATACTTTCATTATGGCCTTTCTGTCGACATCCACTATGTGTAGCATCAAAAGGTCCGAACAAGTCGCCAGATGTGCCTAGCAGGAAGACAGGACCTCCACTGGATCCAGGACACGTCTGTGCACTGTACTTCCACTTATATCCTGGGTATTCATCCTGTCTGTCACGTCTATCTGTGACCTCACCCACTGTCACATATTTACTGAGCCCGTGAGGATGGGAGATGATACCAGCTATTTCTTTCTTGCCTTGCTGCGGAGATTGCTTGAAATTGCCCCATAGATCGTCACGTACAGCATAGCAATGAGAAAGCATCTCCTCCAAATTTTTGGACACGTCCTCATCATGAGTTATGCATATTATATCAGTGTGATCAGTCTCGATCTCACTCTGTTCGAGCCTCACACTCTCTAGACTCGGGCAGGTATACCTGTCTTTATCACTGTCAAAGAACCGATTGCACTTAGCATGTCTAGCCTCAGAATCGTCGAATATCACATGACAGGCTGTAGCCACTTTAAATTCGCCCCACTGGGTCTTGGCTTGGAGAGGAGATTCTTTACATGCCTTACATGGGCAGGACATGTCGTTCTTCTTTGCAAACTTCCTGCACACATGCCAAACCATCCCACTACCAAAGGCTGTCACACCGGATTGGCCTCTCCTATTATACAAGGGGTAGTTTGGCGGCCTGTCTTTACTCGTGTACGCGACAGCGAGTCTGACTGTCAGACGGATCAAGGATGTTATAAGATCAAACAGACGGCTGTCACGGTAGCGTTCAGTGAGGTGTTCTATAACATAGTCTTTCGCCAGAATGAAGTCTAAGTGGCCGGGATTTTTCCGGCATTGCTTTTTCCTCTTGTGCAACTCATATTCATCGCCAGAAGTGAATTCCATTTCGTGGTAGCCTGTGGGGGAAAACAATATGATAAGCATCATCACCATAACAATCATCTTCATCATCAATATTTGGAAAATATTTAGACTAGCTGCACTGCATATAAATAAGTAAAGAAAGAAAACTATAACAATTTAACAAATTTCATCCATAAATTATCGAAATTGGCGTTCTTCCCCAGATGCAGAAAATCACTGAATAAATCATCATCATCATCATCGTCATCGTCATCGTCGTCGTCGTCGTCGTCGTCGTTGGAGACATGAGACAAATATAAAATGTAAGACGCAGCAAAGGAGGCGATTAAAAACATACACCACACAAGGAAAACAAACAGGAAATATTTTAAAAAATACATATTTACACCATCAGATACAACAATGCAAATGTCCTGAGTTTTCACCAGCATCAGCACAGCCACTGGCACATCAAACCTTTAAATTAACTAATTAATGCACGAGTAGTGGTTTAAGAATAAAAATGGGTTAAAAAAATTCCTTGAGATTTACTGACACTGTCTAATGGCATGGAGATATAAAGTACATTGGTACACTTTAATTATCTAACTTTTATATCATACAGATTAGATACTGGACAGACAGAAACATATCATCACCATTATTACCAATGTTTTCTTCAAATTTGTGAAACAATACCTTGATCTTTGTATGCCAGTTCGAGATCTGACAAATTCTGTGTTGTTTCTTCACTTCCCTCTGCACAATTTGACTAGCTCGATGCACAGACTGAAAATGAGAGCATATATATCAGTGCAATCTAAAAGTTCACGGACTGTGTCTGTTAAAGTCACCTGACCTAGTTTAAATATTGCATTTCTCTATCATTCTACAGTTGACCCTATAATCATACATGCACCACGTCTAAACGTAGGAGAATCCCTAGCGGTCTGTACTTGTCACTATGGTCATTAAGCATCATCTTCTAGTCCGTCTTTATATCCCCTTATACATATTATACATCTTCCTCCCTTCAGCTGAACTAATTCTTGGAAAGAAGGAAACGTCGCAGAAAGCTGTCAGCAGTTAGGCGGTCAGTGCTGGCTTTCACTGTGAAGACATGAGGCTGATGCGCCAACTTACGAGGTACAACAGCTGTGGTCTGGGCTTATCCTGATAAACTTGTAAAACATGATTAAAGTTCACAGATTAAAGTTGACAGAGTATGGGTCACAGGCAGAAGAGATTGGCCCAGTTGCGCACCAGCGAGTGACTGCAGCACCATGACAATTTGACAAAGTGTCCGTAATCAGAGTTTAACAGTCTGGTCTAAAAAAAAAAAACTTTTAATGAAAGTGTCTGGTTTTTACTTTTTGCACTTCCCAGAGATCGAAATTCAACCAAAGGGAGTGGAATTTGAGATTATAGAAAAATGTGAGATGAAGTTCGCAGATGGTGCACAGCTTGTTATGCTGATACACAAAGACTTCCACTGGTCCTTTTAAGTTTGACAGTGGAACAGGAATCAAAACACATGTCTCTCAAATGGACAACTTCGAAGGTGATGGAAGAATGTAATTTCTAATGGGTCTATTAGCTTTTAGAGACATAACTCGGGGATTTTTACGTCGCACCTCGGATATCAGTAGCAAAGAAACTCACCAACAATAGATGAATCAGCACCACAAAAATAAACAACAACAACAACAACAACAACAACAACAACAACAACAACAACAACAACAATAACAACAACAACAACAACTATTGCAGTGATAATAACAGTACAGTACAATGCAGATTTCATCTGATGTGTTGGAAAAGTGCTTAGAAAATGGGAAATAGTATTGTATTTTTTTGTCGTAAATCTATCAAAACCACAATTCAAGACAGTGAGTAATGAACAGAATACAGTCTATAGTACACATACGTGACCAGCAACTCTACAATAATCACAAAATACAAAGAAAACAGCAGTATCTGGTATACAGCCCCAAAACTTTCTAATTAACTTGTAACCTCACCTTCATCGTCAGTCTCCACCCCTGTAACTTTTTGGCTTTGTTGGTTGTAAGGATTATCTGAAGGAATATACACATTGTTATGGATATTGATGTTTTTGTATTCCAAGCTAACCTACGTTATGGCAAATATCCCAGTTGAGAGAATAGGCCAATACTGTATACTCTAGTCCATTCTGACCACCACATGTAAACTACAGAAAGCTACCGAAGCATTAGGGTTAACGTTAGGGTTATGGTTAGGGGTCAACAAGCAAAATTGCTGCGGAACTGAAAAAAGTTGATCTTTACTAATTTTGGCATGCTGAAAATCGAAAATTACATTTAAAATTATAAACTGGCTCTAGTTTACGAGATATCATGTCAGAGGAGTGTCGGGTGTATTAACAGTAAATATTGAGAGAACTAGGTGTTGTTTTTTTCCAGTAGAATTATTCTTTTATTTAATGAGTGCATAAAAAATGAAATAGCGTAAATAAATATGACAATTTTATTGAACTTAAAGCATTTTTTTGCAATTCCACTCCAGTATAAATCGAGGGGATGGCAAGAACGATCTATCGATATACAAAAGCAATGCCCTTGCCTTTCACCGATTCTCCAAACTGAGCCTTAAAGTCGTTTTAAGAACTTAGAATTTTGACACATTAATTCGTGCTCGTTATAGCATGCAGTAGATTTATAGACAAAATATGCCAATATATAATAACTTTGGATCTTTTGAAATTCAAGAGTAAGTAGGCACTGATCTTGAAGTCATTGCTACTTTGAAGGGACAGGGAATAGTCTACACAAACGATTGGTGCTTCCGGTCTGAATGAGCAGCCAATGAAGGAATAAAATACTTGTTAAGAAAGATTTGCCTCCGTGATCTCCATGAAGCCGAGGACAAAACAAAAATCCAGTGCTTGTACAATATTTTGTTGCCACCTTCGCACATTAAACTGGGCTCCATGGAGAAACTATGTGAAGGCAATGCTTTTCAGTTTATAGCTATTGTTTTCACAGTCTGGGAAGAACATCAGAGAAACATTCTAGAAAGTTTACTACAATTCTCTCAGGATCTAGGCAGAAACACATTTCACTTTATGCACTGGATCCTTTTTCGGGCAAATCGCAAAGGAAGCGGAAGTGAACATGCTGAGTGATTTCACCCCGATAACTCCAAACATTATAGAAACACACATGGAGCCCATCTATATTAGCAAACCAATTTTAGACAGTTGCAGGAGGCACTCTTGATCTTTCCTACAGAAGGCACGCAAATAAGCAAAGAAAATGATATCATCCAGGAGGAAATAGACAAGTAAGGACTCCAGATGCTTACAATTACAATACGAACATTTTATAAAAAAAAGTTTAAAAGTTTAGATTATCTCCTAACCCAGAGCCAAACATGCTATTCCAGTGACCATATTCATTTCCAGCACCGCAAAATCCATATAAAATGTTATAGTTGATCTAAGAGGATAAGATATTTTTCAAAATGTGTCGATCAGTGTAGCCTATTGGACAGGTGACTGCCAAAGTCACCCCTACAACTTCTCCTCCCCGTTTCTTCATAATAACGACATAAACCTAATTCTAGACAATGTCAGCAAAATTGCATTTGCCCTAAATGGTTATAACACATAGACAAATGGCTGTATGAACAAATGAAATACAACGCTACTGAACAAAGAGTCTCTACTTTTTTGCTTGATCTTTATATTTTTGGAAATCAATTACAGTTTCTTTATATTCTAAGCCAGTTTTTACCCGGCACTGTACGGGTTGCAGTAATAATGACTAGCTGTTGCTGGGAATGATCTAAGGAATTTCCATATTAAGGGCAGCTTTAAGGTAAACTATCATTATCTTGTTAACATTGGTCAAATGAAGTAATTAATGTTTTCATAATGAGTTTTCAAATAGGAACTTTAAATGAGTTTTTATTATCATTTTATTTCCTCAACAATTTCAAGAGTGAAGGACTGAATTCTGATTTTCACTTGCGCAGTTTTCAGAAGCTATGAATTAAATTGCTGATTACTACAGATATTGACTGAGTAATAACTTATTTTTACAGAATTTTTCTAATTGATCAGTTGTAGGAATCAAAATTTCATTCTTATAAAATAAGCTGCCGCCGATCCCGCAGCTCGGCGCAGAGAGTAGGCCGTGTCTCTGTGTGGTTGTAGAAATTGTATAGACTGATTCTTATAGCTTACGGCGCATAGTGCTTAGGTGACATAAATCGGTCGCCTTTATGTTCTTCCACTTACTCATACTGACAGTGTCACACATCTTGTAGTCAAAGTATACCAGAGTAGTCTAGGACTGGAGACACCACATTGGTCTTGAATGCCTGGAGAAGTAAACAACAGAAAATATCAGATGTTGCCTAGACCAGGTATTCATCTATTTTGAGTATCTACAGGGTAAATAGAAGGTGAACATCCAAAGGTAATCCGAAAGTCAACACCGTTCTGATATTAATACCTGTAGTAGAGTTGCGTTTGACAGTGCCGACAGTTGTCAAAGCAGGTCTGTCATTTATAAGCTGTAGGCAGTTGTATTTGTTGGTCTTCAAACCGAAAGACATGAGTCCGCTATTCGATTCGCGAGACGTCATGACAGACGAGGAAACATCAGACTACGTCTATCAAATCATCGACAAAAGTACTGTTATGTGACGTCACTGACTTTGTACAAACAAACCTAACCTACGACTGAGTGTACAGCAACACGTGCTCAAAGTCACACTGGATTCTTCATAAATTCGACAAACGGACCCTTCCGCTGTATTAAGCTGATTCTCCTTTTGGGACACTGACGTCGGGATGATAATATTTTCCAATCTAGTCAAGATATAAGTACAAATAAAATCAGCTGATCGCAAAACCTCCCTCAGCTTCGATGATGGCAGGAATTTGAAATGCATGCATTAACAAATTCTCACTGACGTTGCAAACATACTATTGCCGTTGTCGTGAAATGATGAGAAATGGCCTAGTGTTTCAAAGACGTAGAACTTCTTATAAGGAGACAGGTTACAACACAAGTCACCAAAATTTATGAAACTCTGCAAATGACATAATGGACGCAGCAGATGTGCATGGGCATATCGGTTTCCTGGCTAAAAGTTCCATATAACTGAATGATTTAATTCGCAGACACCTCTTTTACTCTCTCCATGGATAAGAATCATTCCTATAAGCCAACACAATTCATCTGCGTTTGCTATCGTTTGATATCCTAACGCATCTAGCTCTTAGTCTCTCTTCCTAAACCAGTGGAACCAGTAGACGTCTAGAGTTATACTTTGTAAAGGTCGTCACTCTGCCGGCATGTTGATCCTATTCATAGAAGGGCCAGTCCAGTCTAGTCTTCAGCATTGTATTTTATGTCTCCTACACATTTATTAGTTACATTTATCCGTAGTGACGATGCAAATAACTGAAGTTCCAACAAAGCGATGATTTAGTATCTTCCTTTTATGTCCTGTTGTTATGAAAGTACTAAATGTTAGACCTAGTGGGAATTGCGAGTTTTTACTGCGATTATTAACAAAACGTTTACCACGAACACCGAAGAACGGTTAAGATAAATTGGTTTCAAGACCCATGACAATTCCGAAACAATCCGTTAA
>JAWQUT010001528.1:6235-17487 GCA_033807755.1 Ellobium chinense
ATGTAAACATTGTGTTTCTAAGTGGATACATGCCAAGTACTAGCAACCTATTGTTTTTTTTTCTTTTTTTGGCCCCATTAACATTTTGTGTTATCCGATCTTTTACCGGAAAGAAAAAAAAAGTGTTGGGGGGGGGGCCGCAACGCCTAATTTTTTTCACAAATCGTTTTCAAAAAAGGTCACTTCCAATTCTGATTTGGTCCCCAATTATTCATTTGGCTGGTTTTTATCGCGTGCGAATACATAGGTCTACACACTTTTTTTTTTTTTTATATAGAAGGCTCAGATGAACCTGAAACTTTAATATCGGATGCTTTATTTAGATCACAGGTCATTTTACATATTTCTACACCCTGACACTGGCTGGCAGGGCCTAAAAAAAGGGGGGTGGGGGTTACATATAAGCGGATTAATTGGGCTGTACACAATGAGTGATTTACCCCTCGAATAGGTGCCAGAAACCTTAAATAGCAGGTCGGTGGCTGTACCTATCCGTTGAACCACCCAAGGGGTCGCTTTTATTTTTTTCCGCTGTTGATGCTACAGGGTGACATAGGATATCAAGACAAAAAATAGTTGTCCTGCTTTTTCCATCTGAAGGCCACATAATATACTTACGGCACTGAACTAGATCTAGGAGTTTTCTCCCACTTTCTCTCCATAAGTCTGAATCTTTAATTTCGTTCAAAAGACAACTGAAAACTCACTTTTTGAAAAAAAAAAATCCAGTATTCTTCCCAGAGCTTGATAGTAGATTTGATAGAATGTGTGTGATGTATGATGATAGTCTTTCATAGTCTCCAGCATATATACGTGAATGAATTGACAATTTATTAAGTGATTGCTAGAATATATGGGTAGCAGTGTATTTCTACATATTCTAACTTGGCCCTAAAATGAAGAGCATACTACGCTTTGAAAATTCAGTGTTTAGGCAATTCTATGAACATTATTTCCCGATTTTGTTTAGTCTGAAAGCTGAAATGCTCTTTAATTCTATGCTTGTGGGCGTCACTTGTATCATCGTGCAGAATGAAATTAAGAGCTTTCAGGAACAGGAGGAATTGTAGTTTAAAAAATGGATATTTCATGACAAGATTTTCATAGATTGATTAAATATGACAAGAGATCGAGAAGTAAAGTCGAAGACAAGAAGAGAGAAAGAAAGAAGGAGAGAGAGAAAAAGTGAGAGATGGAGAAGGGAAGTCAGAAATACATGTAGAGTTCGAGCAAGACGTGAAAGAGCGAAGAGAAAAGGAGAAAAAAGAAAGGAAATGATACTAGATAGGGGGACAGGCAAAGTAATCACAGATTGAGTGAGGTAAAGATGGCAGGAGCAGCAGACTCAGAGTAGTCCTGCGAAAGGAAATTAAAATTTAATATAGTGAAATATCGATATTTAGTACTCATTTACTAAGTATACTTTGTTATTAAGTATGGAATTCACGCAAATATATTCAATGTTGTCTTGCTTGTGAACATTGATCTATGAACCATTATCATCATCATCATCATCGTCTTCATCAGCACGATCTCTTTCAAATAATGAAAAAATGTCAAGTAAGAACAAAGCAGCAGTAGGAATTCCATTCAAGTAAAGTTCCGATATCTATCCCTTAGTGTATTGTAAAAGTTGATAGAAGCCTACAAGTTGCAAAGATGTACTAGTAAACTCAGGAGTTTGCTGTGAGTGTTATTTCAATATGATTCATAATATCAACAGTATTATCTTTATCATTGATCATAATAGAAATGTACTTGAATGCAAATCATGTGATAAAATAAAACTTCAAAGAAAGCAAAAAAGCAAATTTTAAAAAAACACAACTCAGTTTTGACCCCCTCCCCCCCCCNCCCCCCGAAAAAACGTATGGAATTCACAAGCATATATGTAAATACATGAAGAGGTCAATTAGATGGATTCTAGGTATACGTATCGGAGATTGAGCAAGGAGTGAGCAAGGATATAATAAAAACAACGGGATATATTGCTTGGACTTCAGTGTCTTTGGTCCATTTAAACATGGAACCACCAAGCCTTTGAAAAAGAAACTGTAAGAAGGACAAAGAAGAAAGTGGAACAATGGAGGAAAAAGAGAAACACCGCTCAAATTACACACGGACTTCAGTATTAAAAATCTTTAGACTGGGTCTAGCAGTGAATTAGGTAACTTTATTCCAAATACACCCACCCTCAGGAAGAAACGTGAGCGGGAGGTTAGCAGAGTACATAGTATTATTTATGTATGTGATGAAGTCTGAGTGAGCAGAGGAGAAAGGGAAGGGCAATCTTCTAACTTGGACGCTCATGCGCAGAGTTAAACAAGAAAAAAAAATCCACACGATTTATCTCCAGCATAGCAAAGCAGACATTGTAACATTTAAAGAGGTACTCTTAGTAAGGAGGAGTGAGTACAATAGCGTTGATACACTGTATTTATTACATGTGCTGTCGATGTAGGGTTAAGCTGAACACAGTTCAATTCAGAAGATAATGATAATGTTTAGTCTCGACTAATCTACCTACATGCGAAGGGACTGACCATGGGATTAGGAAAGATGTTGGAGACACGAGAACAGAATGTACTGTTATGACTTCCGAGTGAATTTCAAGAGTGTTGTAGGAGGACATTAATTTCGGGCTTAACCAAGCAAAAAAAAACAAACCAAAATAACATGAAACTAAGAAAACAGAAGATGTTGGTCTGCACTTGTTTCCTCTCTCGCCACATGTTAACTCATTGCAATGTTTCCTTTAGCGCGATATTATACCTACCAGATAGCAGCTAACTACAGAAATGGGTTTGACAAAGGATCCATATTCATTTTGTTGATCTTTGAGTGGTTCTGTTTTCCCAGTATTTAATAGATCTGATTGCATCAGAACTCGCTACTGACGGAATCAGGCAAAGAGTAGTTTAGGAGAAATTATCAAGAGTCACTTATCTTCTTTTTTTTCTTAGCCTCGATCGGTGTGTCTGTCACGTTATAAGATTAGTTGAACATTGTTTCTTTGTCTGTCTGTCTGTCTGTCTGTCTCTCTGTCTGTCTGTCTGTCTGTCTGTCTGTCTGTCTGTCTGTTTGTTTGTTTGTTTGTCTGTCTTTTATTTCTTTCTTTCTGTCTTTCTTTCTTTCTTTCTTTTCTTCTTTCTTTCCTTCTTTCTTTGTTTGTTTGTTTCTTTCTTTCCTTTGAGCAATGCCACTGTTTACATCCAACGAGTCAATATGTTGCTTCTACCATTTTCTTTTCAGGAGTAATAGACACCTTGAAAAATCTGTTGATCTTCTTTTCACCGTCTCTTCTCTTTTTCTCTTATGTCACCTCTCTCTTTCATCCTTTACAATTCAGGAAAGATGAGAAGCTGCCCCACAGCACTTGCTTCCTCTCTCGCCACATGTTAACTCACTGCAATGTTCCCTTTAGCGCGATATTATACCTACCAGATAGCAGCTAACTACAGAAATGGGTTTGACAAAGGATCCATATTCATTTTGTTGATCGTTGAGTGCTTCTGTTTTCCCAGTAATGAATAGATCTGATTGCATCAGAACTCGCTACTGACGGAATCAGGCAAAGAGTAGTTTAGGAGAGATTATCAAGAGTCACTTATCTTCTTTTTTTTCTTAGCCTCGATCGGTGTGTCTGTCACGTGATAAGATTAGTTGAACTTTCTTTGTTTATTTGTTTGTTTGTTTGTTTGTCTATCTGTCTGTTTGTTTGTTTGTTTCTTTCTTTCTTTCTTTCTTTCTTTCTTTCTTTCATTCTTTCGTTCTTTCTTTCTTTCTTTTGAGCAAAGCCACTGTTTACATCCAACGAGTCAATATGTTGCCTCTACCTTTTTCTTTTCAGGAGTAATAGAAACTTTGGAAAATCTGTTGATCTTCTTATCATCGTCTCTTCTCTTTCTGTCTTCCTAATAATATGCTACCTCTCTCTTTCATCCTTTACAATTCAGGAAAGCTAAGAAGCTGCCCTACAGCAGTAAACTATATATTGTAAGAGATTACTACTCAAGTAACAAAATGTATTGAAATTGTATTACAAAAAGTTCAGTAGGGAGAAAATATACTATAATGAATAGAAGAAAGAATAACTGCAAGGAGTGAATGCTGACTTTTGTAACTGAAAGGTCTGTATTCATTGTACTGCGTAGAATGTAAACTGTATGCAGTATAGCTGTTAGTGAGATATAAAGTTGTTATTTTGGTTTATAATCTTTGTCATGTCCCGATGAAGATTGTGTCGTTCGCCTATATGTATCACATTTTTGGGTTTATATTAAATAAACTTGTTATAGGTTGCAACAGATCCACTTCCTACAACAACGACGCTGTGGCAGAGAGCGTTAAGGGAAGGGGCGTTTAAGTGAAACCAGCTATAACTATAATGGGAGGAGAAAACGTGGCGCATTCATATAGTAGTGTTACATGAAAGAAAAATACAGTTGGGAGTGAGGAGTTCAAACTAAAGTAAGCCGCATGACTTGATGTTGACATTATACGGTTCGTCTTTTTTGTGTGTGTGTTTTGCGTTTCCCTTACTACAGAAAGCAGTCTTACTGTATTAGGTTGTGATTGGCGTTCATCAACACGTCTTACTTTCTCCACTGTGTATAGAACAGGACTTTTAAGAAACTGCTTGGAGTAATGTAATTTCCAGTGCAATGAATGTTTTTATTAGTGTTGTGGACTTCGGTACAACTTGGATTTAAACGCCATTTCAGAGGAGATTGTGACAGTTTCATTGGATCTGTGTCACTGACATAGAAAAGTTGACAGCATCTCTGCTATGTATGTTAGATGTGATGTTTGACACTTGTAAGTCAAGACTTTTTCATTCATTATTGATTTTATCTCTTTTATACTTTCTTTCCCGTTGGATCTTTGAGTCTATCACATTTTATGAGGAATATCTCTCCCTCTTTCTTTCCATCGATGCACTCAAACTCTACAGGGTTCTTTCTTTCTTTCTTTTTTTCTTTCTTTTTCTTTCTTTCTTTCTTTCTTTCTCTTTTCTTTCTTTCTTTCTTTCTTTCTTTCTTTCTTTCTTTCTTTCTTTCTTGCGTTATGTCTTTCTTTCTGATTTACTGGACTTGATTTCTATTGGTCTTCTCCCTCTTTCCTCTCCGTTTTTTGGTTTTTTTTTAATTTTTGATACGCAAGTTCAGACTTTGGATTATGTCTTCTTACGGGATAAATTTACGACGTGGAATCTACTACATGTATTCTTGAACGTTTGTTGACTTTTTGATATATTTCTATATAATGATGTAGTTTTATCTCTTGCTGAGCAATCCAGCACTATTCTGTCGTGATTGGTCTTCGACAGCGCTCCTTGATCTCCTGATACACGTTCTTCTCTGTGATTAGATTTATACAGTCATAGATTTTAGTGTCGTGGACATCCCTTTGTGTTAAATTACGCCATATTTCAGAGAATATGTGTGATCTTTCAATGGATATAATATATAGAAATTATATATCTAGATAGTGTTTTTGGATAGGCATTACCTTTATTATCGTGGTGATTTTGTTTAACGCGAATATGAAAGTAGAAAGTTCGTTTCCTTTGACTACCAAATGACTTCGTGCACAAGATATTGAGATTCTTCAATTCATGTTAGTAAATGGTTAATCAATGTCTCCAGGTTGTCTGTGTGTTGATGGCTGATTTTGGATGCCTAAGTGGGGCAATTTTAAAAGGCAGCGAAAGTAATCTTTGCACCGACCTACTGTTATGCCTGTATTTTGTTGCGAGATAAAGAACATATTTCAGAATGCGAAAGAAAGAAAGAAAGACTGACTGACAGAAAGAAAGAAAGAAAAGAGGATTTTCGAAGGGCAGGAATGATTTTGTTAAGCTGGGTATTTGTTGCCTCACACACACTGCACGGTTAAGCGATTTATGCTTTCAATGTGTGTTGATGTGACTGCCCACTGGAATGTGTTTACAGAACTGTGATTGGTATTCACTAATGTTCAGTCGTTGTCGTTTATGACGCTCTGATTACATGAGGGCATGATGGAAATGGCTTGATGAAGCAATGGCGGGTATTTTCGGTATAATTTCTCTGATTTTTATTTATGAGAGGGTTTAATTGATGTGCTTCAAAGAAATTCTTTACACAAAATTATTGTACCTGGTCCATTTAACTCTCTTATGCAGTTTGTTGAGGAATATGACTATTGCTTGAATAAATTTTCGTCACTTTCCTAAATCCCCACACCCATGAAATCCACACACCCGCTTTGTCATACCATATAAGCAAGTCCCAACACTTCAATAGTACATAACCACCCAACCAGCGGAAGCTTATGTGTTGGGAACTGGCCCCTATTCCGGTGTGGCGTTAACGTCCGGCGTGACGAAGGTCCTGGTACGGTTAGTTTATGCCGAACTAACCTGTAAAGCTTTGGGTCTGACCAGGTTCCTCCCATAATACGCTACCACAGAGGAATTGAGGGTTGGGGGTGGAGTTTGGCAGTGACAGTCCGGGTCAATATACGGTACGCTACCACAGAGGAATTGAGGGTTGGGGGTGGAGTTTGGCAGTGACAGTCCGGGTCAATATACGGAATAGAAGCCGTTGCTACGGGTCAAGAGGCATTAGTGGAAGCACTAGCTTGGCTCAACCATGTCATGGGAAAAGTGCCTTCGCAACTAGACGTTACTAGGTGATCCGATATGTAAATATCCTGAAATGATCCTAGGGCGATCTACGCTGGGGTCCCCGTGCCACTCTTTTTGTTTTTGTGTTTGTTGTTTTTTGGTTAATACAGATTGAGACATGTTAACGCGCTTTTGTCGTTTTTATTTTACATTTTTTTTTACATTTCACTTTGCATTATGAAGGCGAAACGCGGGTCACACTGATATCATCCTGTCGAAATCATCGCTGAGTGTGAATTCGCATGATTTGTTATATGAGTTTCTGATCTTTTAATGAACATGATACTGCTAGATCTTTTACCGTGAAGTCACGATTGTGTGTTTCTCCAAATGGTTTCTTGTTTTCTTCTTCCTTCTGCCCTCGCCACTGGAGATTTGCTTTGATCTTGCGCTAAATATAATGCTGTACTTTTTGTAGACCGACATCAGTAAAGGTCCTCGTCTAATATTTTTCTACAAAGATTCTTGAGGAGGTTGCATTTGAAAGATTTGGTTAGTGAAGGATTCATATTTTGAAGGGTGTTCAAATGCGTCATACACGGTAACCAGCACACTATTAGATCTATTTTTAATCCAGCCCGAAATCTAAAGTCTGTCTAGATAGGACCCCTAACCCTAAAACTAATCGAGTCAGGATCCCTAAACCCTTACACCCATCGAGACGGGGTCCCTGGCCCTAATGCCCATTGAGACGGAACCCGTAATCCACATGCTCTTTAAGAAGAGGTCCTTAATTCTTGTTCCCAGCGAGACTGGCATATAAATTGAGACTTATAAGGTGCCTTTGAAATCCTCCCTCAAATTTTAATGCACTGAAGCAAGAAAGCGAAAAAAAAAAAACACCGACGGAGGGAATGGGAAAGGAGGAAAGCAAGAAAGGGAAAGATAAGGAAGGCAAGATGGAAAGAGTGATGAACGGAAAGCTGGGACAGTAATTTTTATAAGCTGGAAATCTTCATATAAATAGTAGAAAACAATGGGAGGGGTGGGGAAGAATTGTCAGAGGAAAGGGAAGAAAGATCCAGTAAAGCTTATTTCAAGGCAATGGCTGGACGGGAGAGCGTAGGTGGGGATGGGTAGGAGTGATCAAAAGGGGGAGGGGGGGGGTATGGGAGAAGTAAAAGCGGAGGCAGAGTTCACAATGAGGATAAAGAAAATGAAATGAGAGGGCGAAAAGAACTCAATTTTCAAACTGTTGTGTAAATGGAAAGAAAGACGAGAGATATTGAAAGAAGTAGATCCAGAAGTGCAGATAGGCGAAAGAAAAAAAGATTATGTGCGAGGGCGTATAAAGGGCACTTCGAACATTTCCAATCGCTAAGAGTGCTCCAGGACAGCAGAATTTCCTTTAAGCACCGTAATGAGACATTCATGCTAGAAAGTAATTTGTCTATTGTCTGTCTAGTCTTTTGTCCAGCATGGTGTTTTAGACATCGTCTAGGTTGAGGCCGACTAAGATTTTTTTTCGATATTTCTTTGCTTCAAAGAACAGAAATAAGAGCTTGACTGAGATGAAGAATGTCTAAAAATGATAAAAATGTAATCTTTCTATTTATTCTTGTCGGCAAATTGCACGATCTACCTCTAATTTTGTGCGAAGCAATAAATTATAGTACGCACAAACACTTTGTGCAGAGCGTAAGGTTAAATTTTCCTTGTTTAAACCTCAGTTCCATCCGGAGAAACACTAGTATCAAAAATTAATCTGAAAAAAAAAATCAGATACAGTGAAATCATACTCCATCCATCGCAACCAGTGTTGCGAATAAGCACCGCGGCGTTTTCTTACAGCTTACTACTGTAATTTTGGGAATTTTTTTCCATGGAGGTTAAAGTACTTCTTTAGCCCGATCTTTTAACGGGGAGAAAAAAGGGGGTAGGGATGGAGGGGGTCAACGTCTAATAATTTTTTACAAATCGCTTTCAAAAAGGGTCACTTCGAATTTTGATTTGGTTCCCAATTTTTCATTTGGCCACAGAGACAAGGAAAAGAAAGAACGAGAAAAAAAAATTACACAAAAAAAAAAAGCTTGTGTCATGTAAACTGAGTATCCAGCACGTAGATCTAGATCTAATTCCATACAGGCTGGATTGGGGGTGGGTGGGNGGGAAATGGGAAGGGCCTCAGAGAGAGAAGAAGTTTAAAAGACTTCAGATAGCCTAGATGCCCCCCCCCCCCTTNCCCCCCCCCCTTTTGTCCCTCGACCGCCATGATATAAACATTGTATTTTTAAGTGGATACATGCCAAGTACTAGCTACCTATTGTTGTTTTCTTTTTTTGGGGGGCACTATTAACATTTTTTGTTATCCTACAATTGCAACACTGTGATATTTCTTCCATGGAGGTTAAAGTACTTCTTTTGCTCGATCTTTTATCGGGAAAAAAAAAGGGTGAGGGGGGTATCAACGCCTAACATTTTTTACATATCGCTTTTCGAATTCCGATTTGGTCCCCAATTTTTCATTTGACTGGCTTTGACCGCGTGCGAATACATAGGCCTACAGACTTTATTTTTTTTGTTGTTTTTATCGAGAAACAATCAAAATGTACCTGAAACTTTAAAACTGGACGCTTTATTTAGATCACAGATCATTGTACATATTTCTACACCCTGACACTGGCTAGCAGTGCCTAAAAAAGGGGGATTTTATATATTAGGGGATTAATTAGGCTGTACACAATGAGTGATTTGCCCCTCTAATGGGTTCCAATAATTTTAACCCCTCCACATTTAAATATTCCCTACATATGTTTTGAGTAGTCAGTAGTGATGCATTCTCTACTATTTAGGTGTCTCTTACTTGCTTCTTTAATGATATAGGATGATATTCCTGTGGTGAGTTATATTTGCAGAGGAACACAGACAATTTTCAATAGTCTGACTCACTGAGATGAATTAGATGAAGCGTTGATAGCCTTTGTTAGTTCTCTGGAGAAATGTACAACTGTCAGCTGTCAAGCACATTCATTTCCCTACAAAATGGTGCCAATGTTGTTGAAATAACTGACTTAGATAATTCTTATGGCCCAGATTTAGAGTTTGATACCTCTCAAAATAGTCAGTTCTCTTGATGTTATACCCTATGCTACTTTGAAAGCTCCCATGAACCTACAGTTCAACGCTAAAAGTTTGCCATAGCCTATTTGGAGGGGAACTAGTAGACAATTGTCAGAGGGAAGTGATCTGGGAGTGATTGGGAGGGAAGGGGAAAATTTATCCTCTCTTGGCTGGTCATTGTGTCCATGTGAACACCTTGGCATAAGCAGGTGCTTTTTAAATGATTATATTTGCAACCCTTAATGGTCAAAGCCACAGTAACTACACATTTAAAACCTAAAAGTGATCATATTAGCATTTTTTAAAGGGTCATTCTGTTATTGATTGGGAGAGAAGTCCAGGACAAACAAACGTTTGGTGCATCTGCCCAAAAGAATTTAAAGAAAATGCAGCTTCCTTTGACAATACCATGTGAGCCTATGGGGTGGACTGAGAAGGGGTGGGGTGGTAATTTTTTTCTTAAGGGTGGGGATGGGGTGGGGTGGATGAGGGTAGAGGTTGATGGTGAGGTTGGGGGTAGAAGTAGGGAAGGAAAAAGGAAGGAATGAAATCTTAAATTTAAAAAAAAATTGGTGAAATTTGATGCATTTCTTGCCAACACAGGGTGTCTGTGTGTGTCAAACGGTGGAAGAACAGGTGGGGTGGGAGGAAAACAAGAGAGACAAGGAAACGACAGAACGAGAGAAAAAAATTAAAGCAAAAAAAAGAAAAAGGTTGTGTCATGTAAACTGAGTTTCCGGGTGTGGCGTGGTAGAACGCCCCCCCCCCCTTGTGAAATGCCCCCCGGGCATTCTACAACGTGGTAGATTGCCCCCCGGGCATTCTACCACTGTGGTAGAATGCCCAGGGGGCATTGTACAATACCCCCCTTCCGTTGTGAAATGCCTCCCTCCGTTGTGAAATGCCCCCCCCCCTTTTGTGTTTTAAAATATCCTTTAAAGGCAGTATGACCCCTCTCCACATATTTATTAATGCTTGATGTAAACACTGCACATTGTGTGCTTCGATGGTCATTCATGAATTATGCATAACATGGATCTAAGTTTTACAAATGACCCACGTACAAATTACGGTATTAATCTACAGTTTTTTAGTACCGTATAATGTAACAACATGCATGGTTTTATAGTCAGTTATACCCTGTACAATGACTAGTTTTGTTTTGTTCTCTGTTCGTCTTACACATATTCATTAATAAAGTCATGAGATTTTATTAACAGGCATTAATTTCTTTTCAATATATGATATTTTATTTTGTGCAGTGGTGTAGTTTACGTCATTAAATGAATCACTAAATATTTGTTGCAATACATATTTTTCGTCTTTATGACATGAAAAAAAGGGAAATGACTGTTGTCAAGTTACACCGTGTTACGACGATATTTAAATTTAAAAGTATTACCTCTTCCGTTAGCCACAGTTTTAATTATAATTATGAACCGTGCTTCCCCTGCTCACCAACGTGGAGGTGGAAGTAGGATTTGAAGCAGGTACCCCCCCCCCCCCCCCCCCCCCCCCCCCC
>JAWQUT010001529.1:0-5000 GCA_033807755.1 Ellobium chinense
CTCCTTCGTTCTCTCTTTCTCTTTTAAAAAGAACGCTGTGGTCTCACGCACCTCCAGCAGCGGCACCCACTCCACCTATACCAAGCGGACCAGCCACTCAAACGCGCACGATACTAGTCACAATGACAACCAGCGTGAGTCCGGTCACGCTCCTGACCAACATGAGCTCAACGACAGCCTGACGGGCAGCCACCAGAGGCTGAATGCCACCAACAGCCATTCCATGGCCTAAGAAAAAGACTTGACTTCCAGTATCTCCACAATAGACACGGGCCATTCACTCACAGTACTGGTGTCCCCACAACATGAGCAGTGGGGGATTTAGGAATAGGCCAAATGTTTCATGCCCTAGGGCCCGGCGCCTTGAGGGAGCCCTACGCCAGGGAATGAGAAAAAATATCAATGCGAGAAAAAGAGGGGTATTAAAAAGAGAGAAACAGTATTTTAGAGGACCCCATATCTTTCTCTAGGTTGGATTCCAGGGACCATAAATCCTCTCCTGAACATGAAACCGGAATGGGACATGAGCATCTTTAGCACCCCAGTCACCTATGAAATCATGATTCTTTATTTCTTCTACAAAAGAAAACCTCTTAGAGAACAGTGTGATGTACCGGGTTGAACTCGGGCACCCAAGCGTGCCCACTGACTAGGACGNCTAGGACGACGCTCTGTTAGGATCCAATTTCATGACGACAGTTTAATGGTGACGCGTTAGGCTCCTGTAGCCGATAGACAAATCGGGTTAGGGATAGCACCTTGACTGTGTTAGACGCGAACTTAATCTTGTTGTCCCAGAAAAGATAGCGTCCATCCGTTGTTTCGAAAGTTAGTACCGAGAAAAATCTACTTAAATCACCTTGGCATCGACTATCGGAATTTACGACTAGCGTCGGTAGAACACGTGCGGGATGGTTCAGTTTGGTATAAAGGTGAGAGGGAATCATTTTAGGGTAGATCTTGAATTGTCAAGAGGAGAACTCCAGATACAGCAGACCGAGCTCCAGCCAGCTTCTGTGTTCAGCAGTGTCATAAATGCCAGTTTAGCCCTTGTGCAAGAAGTTTAAGAATTGCTAACCCAAAAGGGTGCCAGAGTTAAGCAAAGGAGCGAGGTGTAGTGCTGTGCCTGTCTGAATTCTTGGACCGAGTGACGAAGCTGATCGGGGGAACAACACCTTTTTGCCTGTGCCGACTTTAGCTGAGAACCATTTGCCAGCCATCCCATATGCCTGAAGGCAATTAGCTGAGATAGTTCTGCCTAGGAGGGAAACTAGTGACCTGGAGTTCAAGGGAGGCCGACGTAGACGAGGAGCTCAGAGTAATTTGCAACCAAGATATAGTAGACCGCCTTAACCATAGACAAAGATATGTATTGATGAATATATTATGTCCTCATGTTTTGATATTATTGTCATTCACATGCATGTAAATCATCTCATTTCATCGCCATCGTCCATCCTACATCACATTATCATTTTCTCACCTTTATCATCTAAAGTTCTACAATAATATCTATTTCATCATTATATGAGAGCAAGTAGTTGATTGAGTTATTAACTGTATAGTTTCTGTGTGTGGAGTGTCAGATTGGATCGCTAGTAGACATCCTCTAGGAGGGCCATACTGAGTGTGATAAAAAGGGGGCGGTACCCGAGGGAATATAAAACACGGGAAGTCAGTACTCTGTGTGGGAGACGACCCCGTGATAAACAATGCAAAGCACAGACATGACAATGGTGACAAAAAGTTGGAATCTCGATGATACAACTATGCCTCTATATAATCCCTTCCTTAATACAACTTCAGTCACATGTCTCAGTCGTTTTGTCCTTTTTTTATAAAGCATTCATGACAAAATTATTTTGCTAATAACACATGCTTAAGAGCCTGGACCAAAGAGTGATTATATTATTGGATACCTTATATGAGGAAACTCCCTCATCCCACACTAACCCTTACAAGTAAACATCACACTCTCATATACACCATATAAGAGATACATTTTTAGATGTTAAGTTAACAGTGTTTTGATTTGCACTGTGCAAATGTCGTCAGCATTTCTGAAATACATGTACCCGAATCATAGCATCAGGGGCATTCCACAGAACATGTACGAAACTTGTATTTGGTCTTTTTCAGAAAGTCCGCACATTCTTGATATTCAGTGCTATGTCACGCTTTGTTTGTTTGTTTTTTTTTAATTAAAGTGTAACCTCCAATTACGTAACACATCGTGTCTTTATATAATGTTGTAATTGTTGGTGTAATATTTCCTTAACTGTGTGACTGAATCCTGTATCTTTTTAACATCATGATGTTCATTTTTTGTGCTGTTTAATACCTTATGCATATTGTACATTGAATTTGGGGAAGCGTTAGCTTTTTTATATCCCTCCTTTCATAATGGTTTTGAAACGTTTCCATTATTTCCATTTTTCGCCAAATGACAGCTTGAGCTGTGTTGTAATGTAATCTGAGTGTGCAACTGAAATGGCATTTATGTGATTATTTCCCTTGGATTAATGCTGCCGTCTTCCTTCCGCTTCTTCTTCTTCTTTTTGTTCTTCTTGTTCTTCTTCTTCTTCTGACCTTTCCTCTTCCTCTTCTTCTTCCACTCTCCATCTTTACTCGTCTTCTATTCCTCTCTATTGTTGTTGTGTGGTTACGCGCCAAAGCAACACTTGATGTTATTACTGGTAATACTCTAGGCGTATCGAATGAATATTTTTAAAAGTATACCTCTTCTGATGTCATTGTGTTCTATAAGTTCTTAAGTGATCTGGTATGCTATGCTAAAGATAGGTGACCATAAAATAGACGCATAAGCAAGCACACATGCTCAAGCACACACAGGATAAGCACATATATATACACAACTGGTCCCACATTGAAATCATGTTTTGAGCAGTCGAACACATAAATTCGCATATGCGAACACATTATTCATCAACTCACAAGTTTTAATAAGTTATAGAGACCAAATAAAAATGAAAAAATAACAACAATTCTTATTAGTTTTAATATGTATTTAATTCTACATTTTATTACAATAAATAACATGTATCTTGTGCAGACTGCAGCACTTTAAAGTAAGTGAATAAAGTAAAGCCATTATTATGTAGTAGGTTTGAAATGTAGTTATTGTGTGAAATGTTTCATTGATGCGGTACCAATGTGTTCATTGTTATACAGTATTTGTCTACACGTGTTTGGTGGAATTTTTTTTTTTCTGAATCTGCTGTTTGGTGTTGGCCTATATGTGAACAGTGTACAGAAACTTAGATTTCAAGTCTCTAAAGTAGTCCACAAAGAATTTCATATACGGTACTACCAAGTCCTCATGTTCTTTGCTCATGCAAAATGGTGCCGATATTTAATCTAGAACCTGAGATTTATAGGCCTCGGCGTGGAACAAGGAACATGTAAAGATTTGATACCGACTGTTCAGTTGGAGTCAGTGGTGACAGAAATCTTGATAACTTCAAGACGCTGCAGCGCAATGGATGAACTGGGCAAGATTTATTTTGCAGTCTTAAAGTGGGGAAAAAAGGGGTAGGGGGTAGGGTGAAGACTGGATAGAAGAGGAAAGAAAATATTGTATTGTGTCCCTGCTCTTTCACTGTATGTGTTCTTTGAGAAAATGACACTGTTTAAAAAGCAAACTCGGTAGTTTTTGTTCTTGTGCATGTTGCTGTCGTTGTTATTGATGGTACTGATGATGTAGGAGGTAGTGGCATTAGTGATTATGTACAATGCTCAAGACAATGATGACAAAAATAATGGCTATATTAATTACTGTACTTGTATAATGATGATGATCGCGGATTGTTTGATGATGCACAGAAGAATATGATAATTATGTCATTTGTCAAAAATGTAAGACGAATCCATGAGCATTATGCTGATGAAAAGAGCAATAAGAAAATAAAACTCGTTACACATGGGTCTAAAAACAAAATTTGGCTTTATATTAATTTTCTGCAGATAGCAAGAAAAGCTTTGTAGTCTACATGTATCTGCCCGACGTAAATTAAGACGGTGACGACATAAACACACAGTTTTTAAATACAGTATAAGAAATGTTACTTCTTTCTACTGGTTCCGATTTTTGTGTTATCGTACAATCTCTGAAATTTTTCTTTCTCTGCCTCCGTCTCCCGTAGCAATGTTTGTAAACGGAAAAGCTCATCATCACGAGCTCTGATAGCTCCCTCTGCTTTTCTTTCCCGTCGGGCGACCTCTCGCCGGAAGCGATCTTCCATGGTGAGCATGCGCAGACGAACTATCTCGTAGTTAGCAACCAGAAGTTTGAGCTTCGCTAAAAGGTCATCACTAGGCGGAATTCCAGGTATGGCATCATGTGACCGAGTGATTCTGGGAAGGAAAAGCTTCTGGTTCGACAACGTCATCGCACTGTGCTTGTCACGTGTTGTTCTATTCATGGCGTCATGGGAATGATTTTGCTGAAACTGGTTTCCTTGCTGGAAGAGCTCAACGAGTGATTCATATGGGTCCTTGCGGTACTTTTCTTTAGATTTTGACCCTCTGCCTTCTGTTACTTTCGACTTCCCTTTTTTCTTGTCGTTTTCCTTATTGGTTTCTGACTTCTTCTTCCATTTCTGATATTCAAGTTCTCTCTGATATACATTCTTCAGAAACATTTCTACATCGTCTATTTGTGCCATTGATGCTGCCACCTTGTCCATGTACTTGCTACATTCGTTGTATTCTTGAGAAATGCGATCTAACTGACCTCGCAATTTATGCAGTCCATCCATCTCAGCGGAGCCGCTGGTGGATAGATGGTTCACGATACTCTTAGCGTCGTCGATTCCTTTTGAGGAAAACCCTAAGGCTTTCTTTTGGTTCTGCTTCAATCTCATTTCAAATCTGTACTTGTCTGTAAGCATGATCTCCAGATGAATATACTCCCTGAGTTGACTCTCCAATTGGTGAACCCCTTCTACAACAGAGCTGATCGGTTGGATTTGAACCTCGGT
>JAWQUT010001529.1:7500-22496 GCA_033807755.1 Ellobium chinense
CATTTTAGTCCAAACTTTAGAACACATATCCATAAATAACTAAGCCAAAATTCAAAGCAACCAGACTAAAATTGACGGAGTTATGGTGTTAGAAGTTTGGCATGCACTTGCAAAAATGCAGTTTTGAGAAAACGAAGGTTAACGTAAAATAATTAGCATAAAACCATAACTAACCAAGTAAATGTTCGTAAATTGGGCTCAGAATGCATGCACAAAATAACATAACACTTATGTTTTTCAGTATATAAATGGTTGAAGATACCAAAACAAAACTAAACAGAAATTTGATTTTTTATCAATTTTCGATCAGTTGCAGGGGTTCAGTCTGCCCTTAAGAAATACCATAATTTGAACCATTCTATATTGTTTAAGTGACAGGTATCATTTTACTTATCTCTTTCCCTCTTAGGCGTTTCTGTCTTATTCGTAAGGACTCCTATATGAGTGCTGATTCACTGGGTAAATGAATGAACGATTTCTGAACTAATGAATGAACGAACGAACGAACGAACGAGAATGAATGAATGAATGAATGAATGAATGAATGAATGAATGAATGAATGAATGAAGGAATGAATGAATGAATGCTCACACTGGGCAATGATTTGTGTCTCTTCACCAATATCGGTCAGAAGATCAGCTGCCTTGCCCAACCCTGCTTCTCTCAGACATTGGATCAAAATACCGTAGGCTCTGTCTGTACGTCTCTCTGTCAATGTTTTCATCAGCGCTTGTGTTCTTTTCTTCTTGTCGGCGATGCCCTGACATGGTATAATATAGTGGCCATTACAGTGGTGCAGTAATACGATATTGATAAGACAGTGATAACAATTGTGTTTATTGGTGGTGCTAATACATTTCTTGTTACTTTTGGTATTATTATTTATTCTCGTCGCTGAGGATGGCGGTGATGTTAAGTTGTCATTTCACCAATTTCCACGAAATTTAGAAAACAACAAAACTTCACAACATAGCGCCGAGAAGGTAGTCGAGAGGTAGAGGGCTTTTCTTTTGGTGCGAAAGGTCCTGGGTTCGAGTCCTACTAATGGCGGGTTTCTCCTAAAGTATTTTTCATGGTATTTGTAACACACCCACCTGTGGGCGGCCTAACGGAAGATCAAGCCTCATCTCTGAGATCGCCATAACTGTGCTGAAAAGGGCGTTAAAAGTTAACCTCTAAAAGAGTGAGACTGAGATTTAAGAAACCAGGCCGGGAACCTAAGGTAGGTAATTGTATAAATTAAATACTGTAATGTTCCAGTTGGCTTCCACAAACATTGGTTCCCATTTTAGTTTTTGAGCTGTGTGTAATGTACGATTGATGATTGTTTGACTAGTGTATTTTGTTTGTATGACTGGGCATGCATTATTGCTCGCTCGCTCTCTCTCTCTCTCTCTCTCTCTCTCTCTCTCTCTCTCTCTCTCTNTACACTTTCATTGTTATTTGTTCATTAATAAGAATATATAATATCTTGGTGGGATGATGGTAAGGTATGAGATTGTAATGGTGGTCTTATCGATGATGGTAGTAATTGTGTATGGTGGTGGTGAGGTTGCTAGTGGCTTTAAGCTGGTGGTGTTTCCAGGAATCTTAGTACAGCAAGCTAAACACTAATGAAGACTTGCCAGAATCTCACCTGATATTTGACACAGTCTGCAATGTCCAGCAGCCCCTCCCGCGTGAGCAGGGAGAGCAACTCTTTGTTCACATCAAGGGCATGCAACACCTCATCCCTGTGCTCTTTGTACTTTGTGCTTAGAACATCCATGACTTCTCTAGATTTCAACCGTAGCGCCTGTCAGTATGTGACTTTAAGCAAAGAGGTGAGACAACATGCATGTGGCAATACCCCCTCAATCGACGTTAACATATAATAATATATTACCTCTGCCACAACTATCTACTAGTTGCTGTTGATTTACCACCGCTAAGCCAAATTACTACTGTCACTGTTATAACTACTGAAGCTACTATGAATGCCATCAATAGGCCCACTACCAAAACCAGACCTTTAAAACAGGGATACAGACATACTGGGTATTGTTGTTTGACGCGCCAAAAGAGATACAAACAAAATGGTTTTGAATGTTTGAAGAAGTGGAAGCATTCCGAGGAAACGTATATTTTTAGACTTTAGTTATGGTAAAACTTCTTCTTTTCCCAAGTAACTCTTTAAAGACATGTCAAAACCGAAGGTATAAGCTTATTTGTAATAACAGACTCGTATCTGTATATAAACATCATCTTAGAATAAGAGGACAATGGCATATATTTATAATAATCATCTGGAAAATGTAGGGGTGCTTTAAACTACTTTTCTTTCTGTAAGATATTCATGAATTTAACTCTTTCTTGGCCGTAAAAGGGTAAAAAAAACATGATAACGTCTTCTACTGCTATTTCACGACTCTTACACTGCGTCCTCTTGCTAAATGTGCTACTACTGCATTACCAACATACCGCTACACTGTTGTTAGTACACTACAGTTCCTCCTGTTTTCTGTTACTACTAAAGAAATTCAGCTGTTACTTCTACGATTGGTTTTACCGCTAGCACAACTACACTACTACTACTCTTACCGCTACTTCTATTACACTACCCTTTTCATTTTTATTTCCATCGTAGCTCATTGGACCTGTGTGGACCATTTTACTCAAATATCATACTCAACAACCTGAGATGTGAAAACTACAATACTATTTTTATAGTCCATTTAAACAGCGTCTTCCACTGACCATTTTATAACCAAGTGCCCAAAGACCGGGGAAATAATGGAAACACAAAATCTCTTCCACGTGACTTAATGAGAAGAAAACAATCCCCTACATCAAGACCGTGAGATGTTAGATTTGACTTACCTGCATGTGACATTGATGACTTTGACATCCTTATGAATTCGTGTTGTTGCTAGACTTAACAGACAGGTGGATGGCTTCACTTATGGTAGGAGGCTCACTGAACCTAACTCCCATAAACACAAACCTACGATCTAGGGCCTAGCAACAGGTTGCTGGAAAAGCTAAAATGCTTCTTAATCAGGCGTACCTTTCATGGCCCACTCTGATATGATTGTCAACTTCCGCACTTTGTCGCCGGTCAACGAGGGGATTGAAAAGCAAAGCACTGCGACCAAAATCACAGTGATAAGAGTTTTCAATCAGTAAACCCCTGGCTTCCCTCGCTTGTCAGTAATGGGGGAAAGTGCAGAGATTGGCACTCCATGACGCGTAATTCCAGGTCATACGCTTATAGAGACATGAACACATGTAAGGCATGATCTTTATAAAAATACAAACTTACCCAGCAATCCTGGGATGCAGGGTGTGTCTTTAGAAAGCACACTAGAAAAACAGATTAGGCAAATAAATGTTGCGCATCATCAGGCTCTGCACCTTCTTTTCATCATGGTTACGGAATGCTGCTCTCTCTAAAAACAACAGTCAACCGCCGGACTATGATATAAGCCCTGTTTAAAATTTTGCAAAGTTCCTTCAATTCCAAAATGTTTCCTTATATATTCAAAATATCTTCTTGGTTTGGATATTTCACAATGTGTTCACTATTCACATGTTTGTCCAGATTTGCAGGGCTGTCAGACGTCCCCTGAGGCAATCCGAACAACCAATACGAGACCAGACATCGTCGTGCATTCAGTAAGCACAAAGCAGATGCTGCTGATTGAACTGACAGTGCCGTCTGATCCCAGGATGGTCGAGCAGTATACGTACAAAAATGCCAAGTAGGCTACAGTGACCTTGTTCTCGAACTAAGAAGTAGGGGCAAAGGATATGGTGAGCACCTCGGTCTACGGCCTACTCAAGTTGCTCGGAATACGAGGACAGGCGCGATCACGTACTCTGAAGGATCTGGCAGAGACTGGGGAAAAGAGCTTAGCATGAATATGGACCAAGCGTAATGAACAGTGGAATGTTGCACAGTAGGTTTAAGTATACCTAAAATCCAACTTCCACTATGGCTTCATGGTGGCAGAGATGATATTGAAGCAAGTAATTAAGGAACTGGAGGTTGCGGGTTCAGATCCTTCCCGAGGCGGAAAAAAAAATAAACAAAAGGACACTTGGGAGTCATGACCCAAGTGTGGCCTAGCCCTTTAAGAGTGTCAGGAAGTCAAAAGGACCGAAACACGTACAGTATTAGATCTTCTGTTGCCTCACTCTCCGAGTATCCTCTAGTGCCAGTAACCGGCTCGTGCCAGTAATCGCCGTCATCGGCATCCGTTTGCAACTAGTTTCTTCCGAAATTCAAAGTGGATTACGATAGCAGACTGTTTTATTTGTTTCTCCAACAAAATAATTCAGAATGATAGAGAAAGAAATGATTTTGAGGTTTGTATGATCAATTTACGGAGACCACGTTGCGCATTTTACTGTTTTGTGAAATGACAAATGCAATATGGTAATCTATAGTCTAAACATATTGTGTAAATTGAAAAAAAAAGAGAGCTTAATCTGACTTTCAGTAAAGTTATATGACATATGTCTGGTTACGTTTCTCAAAGAAATGACTTTCTTTGAGAGGGAAAACTTAAGGATGCTGTCCTTATCTGACATCGCTAAAGCAGCGGACCTGATGTCCTTGTTGCCACTCTAAGTATGTGCTTTTCCCCAACAGCAAGACGTTATTTTTCTCACATTTCCCTACTCACGTTATGAAAACAAATAAAACTACCAGTTTACAATTAAAAAGAATAAAGCCATGGATTTTATGCATTGATCCCACATTTCATAATTTATTTTCCAATAATTTACGAGCGATTTCCTCCTAAGAAAAATGGCTTTTCATGAAGCCATTTTACCCTGTCTTACAAGAAAAATCTGTATCGGTGGCAATATCGCAGCTGCATCCATAAAATACATTGGTCCGGAAGTAGGGCGGCAGTAATCGGCACGACGCCAAAGGTAATGGAATACCGACAGAGACCTCAATAGACAACTATTTCAAGAGGGCAACATGCCACTCCAAACAAAGTTTATCTGATGTGAAAATGGTGTTTGATTAAAATCTGAAAGTCTGATATTATTATGATTCTGTAAGCAAATCTAATAGGGAAATCGCGGTAGATAATAAGACGGCGGCTACCGGCACTTCGAGGAAAAGAGACTTTCCTATTTATTTAGAGCTGTCCCCTAAAATCACCTTCGTCATAGTTTTAGGCTGACGTATCCACAAGATTCGCTTTCAAAATTATGCGGTCGTCAGGAATATGTCTTCCACCGTTCATAAATTCTTGACAAACTTCCGAAATCCGCTTCGACCCATTGTGAATCCTTGAAGTTCAGCTCAGTAACTCAGAGAGTGAGAGTCGAGTGTCCAAAGGGTTTGCGTCCGGCGCGTTCATTATAGAGCTTTATCAAAATCCATACGTAACCCAGACAAGTGCGTAACCTAATAGCTGCGCATAAGCAGACCCTATTTTTGACGATTACGTTAAAGGGCTATAAAACTAAAGTCCCTGCTGCCCTTTCCGCCCAATATGCGAGCGATGATCGCTAGATCATGCCATGTTTTTGCAGGACAAGGAAGATAAAGATAGAACAGAGCGCATCGTTAACATTATTGCCAACAGAGATCTAGGATAAATACTTCAAAGTTCTCTCTTTTTGGTTTTCTGTCTAGACAGCCGATAGCTCTGAGTTTTGTGTTCCATTTTATGCCGCCACGCTGAGAGTTGTTTCCTTCCTTCTCTCTCTTTGAAAAAGTGCGCCGTAGTTAGTAGTTACTAATCCTGCCTGGTGCTGGTAGGATTCCCGTGCCCACCCAAGATTAAGAAAAACACCCTAATCTATATTGTATTATTCTAAACCATAAGACGCTTAAATAAAATTTAAAAAAAGCTAGGGTGTCAAGCTGAAATCGGTTACGTTTTCTTTTTGTTGCCATTCAAAGATTAAAATGTGGCTTATTAATTAATTTTGCCATCCTAATAATTATCTAGACTAGATCTATATTGTTATATATCGCACACGTGGTCACAAGAGTCTAGTAGAGATTAGTAGAGATGTAGATAAACAGACTGCTTCCGATGTAAGCGAAGCCGAAAATTTAAACTAGACTAAGCTGGCACTGATCACTCCTAGTGATTACCAACCCAGATCAACAAGATTCCTGTCCCTTGGCATCTTCTGTACTGTCGACTGTCAGTGATACAACTGTGTTACGTATTGCCTTTGTGGAGAAAGAGGAACATTCAGGGGCGGATGGTGGAGAGGAGGGGTGGGGATTCGATAGGATTCGATATTTGGAGCTCAGTCTGCATGTCTCGGACGTGGCCCCTAACTGTGTTTGTGAGGCGAAAGAAAAAAGGCAAGGGGGATATGAGAGGGGGCACTGCCACCAATCACGCCTCTCCAATTTTACACCATTTTGAGGTCTATTTTAACTTTGAAGTAAACAGTCAGTCCCAAGCCTCATTATACATGAGGCTATAGCGAGCTCAAATATTTTCAACAGAAAGCTTAAAAATATTTGCTGTTTATAGAATCTACAAGTTAGGCATGCAAAAAAAAGAGAAAAAAATGCATCAAATTTTTCAGGGCCGTGAAGTGGCTTGCAAAACTGTACGGATAGGATGGTCGATGAACATTAAAATAAGAGTTCAAAACAATAAATAATAGCTTAACATAGCTTAGCAAAGAGGAGAAATGATACGATGACGAATGAAACATGAAACGTCTAGAATAGTCTCCCTTACCAGGCAAAACAAGATGGCGACGGCTAAGGCTAACGATGACGAGGAACTCGAATATGAACCAACCGTGAAGAATATTATCGATCAAACAAGCTTGAAATGGATTTTTGTTGGCGGAAAAGGAGGCGTGGGAAAAACGACATCAAGGTCATTATATAATCTAGTCTATATTGAGTAAAATATTAGCTTTAATGGACTAGACGTATTAAATGAATGCAGCGACCAGCCTATCAAGAGAAGAGTAGAGCCAGAGCAGAGTGGGCTATGTCGAAGGACAGCACCGCAACGAAATTTAACGATAATGAGACAGTTTATTTAGTCATAGACAGGCCAAGGATTAAATCGATATTTCGACTAAATCGGTGCTGTTGTTAGAGAAAGCCGTAGAGTGACTGTACTGTTAAGTACCTGTCAGTGTCACTCGGCATAGGTAGACTGCCGTAGACCAGTCATTGGGCATTGACGTACTATAGAGGTTTGGCCTCTGAACAGCAAAACTTCACGAAACTTTCGCTCAGCTGTGAGAAAACTGGCTCCGTCCGCTATATTTGTGTGATGACGTCACGTGCTCGTAGCAGACAGTGACTTTTGTTTGTTTGCAGACGATATATAATATTTCTAGTGACAACTAGAACGTTGCCGTTCATTGCGTTCGGGGAAAATTGAAAATATCTTTAAAACTACCGAATACTTGCTGATAAGTTTTATACAAAGGGTAGAAAAATATGTCATCTGTGGTAAATACCGAAACTTTAGCTTGAATATGAAATTATTGCATTGAAAAAAAATGTTTTTCTACTCTTACCTTCCCACCGGACCCATGTTCGGCGACCGGAGAGTGTTCGTCTCATGTGACATTTTCTTTGTGAGCACCGTATTTACCATAACAAAATATCCTGTTGATGTAGATGAAAATGAAGAGCGGCAGGGAGGCAAGCTTGGCTATGGGCTAACTCAAACCTCAACGGGTCAGTAGTTGTCATGAATAGACGTCAGGAATGCAGCCGTGTAGAGTGAACGACATCAAAGTTTAATCACATGTAGTGCAGATAGAACAGTTTAGCATCAGTCACAGCTTTCAGACTACCAGCCGGCCTCATGGGGGAGAATGCATGAAGAGCCTCGCAGGAGCCAGACGTGGGCTTGACTGCGCTGAGGCATAGACTCCGACTAAAGCCAGACTTGTACTCAAAACCAGACTAACTCAAGGGAAATTGGTGTGAAATATGATAGGGTTACGCGGACATATCGGAGAGCTACTACATTAGAGGCCTCTAACCTCATCTTTTGATGCACCACTTTGGCACTGATATGGAAAATATGGACAATGAATGAAAGGTTAATGGAAGCTGGCAGGGTAGTTGTGCAAATAACATTAACATGTCATACATCAAATTGTAGGGCATGGCAAGATAAAGAAGTTGTACAGATCATCCCAAGTCATTAGAAAACTGATAACCAGAAAACATGATCTAAAAGTGTTGAGAGGCAGCTTACCTACTTCTGTTGCACAACATTAAGTGCCAATAACTCCGTGAAGAAGTAACTGTATATCATAAATAATAGTGCAAATGATTTGTCTCATACAGATGCTTGAGTGACATAAGTTTGATGGATGTAGCTTTAGTGTTTACTGAGAAAATTACAGTTGAGTACTGGCATGAAAGCACAAATTTACTACATTATGCACCACCAGTGCCTCTCCAAATTCATATTCCTACCACCCTTTGCTCTCCCTGGGCCATCCCTTTCTTGCACACAACAATTCAACAGATCAACATGGACATTTATTTATTCTCAGGTGTTTTATGTTAAATTTGTTCTTGAATGATTTTTTTTTGTTTGTTTTTTTTTATATTGTTTTTGACAAGGCAAAAGATGCAACAAGTTGTAAATAATCAGGGTTGAAAATTATAATGAACAGTCCGTGGTATATTTGTTCCTTGACCGCCTGGAAATTTCTTCCATTCTCATCATAATGGCGGCGCCGTGCGCATAGGCCTTCAATTGGTAGGACTTACCTGAGATTAATTTCGCAAAAAATAAAGACAATCAAGCAAAAACTGGTAAGTGTGCTAATTTTTATTGCATTTTATGATGTTTAAACTAATAATCGCGCGCAAGTCCTGGATTTTGTTTCCAAGCATACGCCGATGACTGGTAGCGTTTGACCCCAAAATGACCCAGATCGCATTGCTATTCAAAAACGATATTTTATATAATGTAGAAAGAATGTCAGTAACCTCACACTCACAGTTTTAGGAGTAAGGATTAATACTGTTTTATAAAATCTAGGGTAAAGATATTCATGTCTTACTCTGTTTGCTGGAGATAAAAAAGAGATGTTAAAATACGCCGATGACAAGTACAGTCACTGTAGACTAGAGTAGACTAGTATAACAAAAATTAATTACATAACCTGCTGATAATAAGAGATTAGAATCATCAAGACTTCGAACAGTTAGTGAGTTACGACGTCGCCCTTCTCTCATGACAGCATCGATTCAGTGATTAGTTCAAGACTATATTAGGGAGGATTTCCACATGTTTGCCATCCTACAGCATGTTGCTGACTGAAGAGACTAAAGAGGGATGATTTTAAATTTTAAAAGACTAAAAGAGTTGAAAAGAAGTTTTTGTTGTTTTTTTTATTTGTTGGGATGCAAAAAGAAAGAAGTGTGTAGTTTTCAAATCTTACAATCATGTTTTCGCTGCACGTTGTAGGGTGGCACATCCTCCCCGATATGAACTGTATCATTACCATGCTGTCCACAGATATAATCAGGGTATGGTTAGGTTTAGATTGGGAATAGGGTTGGATCAGTAAGCATGAGTTCTGTCCGCTTAGGAGGGTAAGTCTCATCTGGAATTCCTTTGGGCTGTCTGAAAAGAAGTACACAGGTGGGCAGACGAGCTAAATTACTATGTATTTTTCTGAGTTTACTTGTATTTAGCAAGCAAGGCTTGACTTGCAAACTGTAAATGAAACAGAAGTTGATTTTGAAAATTTCAAAACCCAAGTTGGGACCATATATTCTTAAAGTTAAGGAGCTGCCTTCTGATCTCTGTTAGATTTCTAGATCTAGACAACATAGAGGGAATCTTGGAATGCCTAGTCAGAGAACACGAATCTCTTGCAGGCCTCACGCTATCTTAGTGGTTAAACCAACTTCAACCTTGATTCCCACAGCTGTAGCTCTATCCTGAAAGTGAAACATGTTCCTAACCCTAACATTTTCAGCCTGGGAGAAGGGGTACGGTGTGTTTCTCAAGTGGAGATGGTGGAACTGGCCATCTTCCTGACCGATCAGATTTCATGACTGGAATTTATATTGGAAGCTGGGATAGCCTACGTGTCTTCTGCATATGCCTCTATCTCTGGAGCACACAACATATTGTCCTCGTTCATAATGTTTGTGTCCCTCCATATATGTATTACAACAACAGGGAAATTATAGAGTACTAGTCCTGAATAAAGATGTTAAAAATGCAGAGTGATTTCACTTTCTCCTGACATGGAGATTGGAAATGGTAGTGAATGAGTGAAAACGCACCCCCTACCCACCCCTCTGATCTTATACTTAACTCAGAAAAATGTGAATGCTACACTCCAGCACATTGTAATAATTTATGTCATGTGTGCACTGCACTTTCAGCTGCTGTCTTGCTGTGCAATTGGCAAAGGTGAGAGAAACAGTGCTCATCATTTCCACGGACCCTGCCCACAACATCTCTGATGCCTTTAGCCAAAAGTTTTCGAAAGTTCCATCTTTGGTTAAAGGGTTTGACAATTTATATGCTATGGTAAGACTGTCTGTTTTATATATGCAGAATAAAAAAGTTCTATCAAAATTTTGTATTTTTGCATAAGCACATTTTGAAGAATGTAAACAAAAAATTATTACGGAGTTACTTGTGATGGCCAAAACAGGGCTTTTAAATGACCTATTAGGCACATCTTACCGTTATGATCTAAACAGGAAGACCATGCAGTGTGCTTGATCTTATTCTTAACCATTGTTGTGACCATTGTTGTAGGTGTAATGAAACAATGAAGAGTATGAAAAGGCAAAAGGGATCCTTATGTCTCCGTTATGGTTGCTTTCATGGCTTTTATATTGCAAAGGATGTATTGTTCTGAGAATGTTAATTTCAAAGTACTTTGGAAGTATAATATGCCTTGTGACCACTCTAATCCTGAAAACCATTTCCATCCAACAGCATAAACATTCATTTCTTTGGATTGACTTAAAATATGTGAATGTCATCATACTGTTGCTCCTTGACTCCATATCTTTCATGTAGACTTGGAGTCTGATGAGCAGTGAAAAGTACTTTTTCCCTTTTCCCACAGGAAATAGACCCTAACTTAGGTTTCTCAGAGCTCCCAGATGAGTACTATGAGCAAGGTAGGCAAATCACTCATCAAGCATTATTATGAGCATTGCTGTTCCCTAGATGAACCAGTTAATTGAAAGGCATATCTGAAGATCTGTTTTTTGCCTGTCATAAGCTTTCAGTTTTTGAGTGCTGATTCTACAAGAAGTGCTTCATATTTGCACAGAGGCTCACAGATGAGCAACCCTTGAGCCATGAGCATGTCAGTTTTACATGTCCCTAATACAAACAGATATTGTTGATAATGCATCATTTATTGTCTTGGTTACAGTTATTCGTTAAGCATGTAGACAGTTATGTGATGCAGTTATGTCCAGCTGTCATATGGCTTGCCTGTATTGTTGGAGTACTCCAGGCTGTTAGTCAAAAAGTACATATAATTGGACCCTCCACACCAAACGTCTTGACTGCAAGGTCTTCATCAAACCCACCCCCATAAAACAAAGCTTTTCACATCAACTGGAGATAATCATTCATAGGATCCTAAATAGTAGTTCCAGCATGTTCATAATTTTCTTATCAGTAATATTAACTTCTCCATCTTATGCAGAGTATGGACATAGAGCACAGTTCTTTTGATGACGACTCGTACTAATTCTTATGATGCCTGTCTCCACTCCACTGAGTGATGTCTGGAACAAGTAGGGATACTGCAGTCTGATTAGTTTTAGAGACCTTTAAGAATGCATTGCAAATTCATGTAAATACTTATATCTATTTACAGCTGACATGATGTCTATGGGGAGGAACATGGTTCAGGAACTCCTTGGGGCATTCCCTGGCATTGATGAAGCTATGAGTTTTGCTGAAGTCATGCGGTACGTTACAAGATGACCTTGCTGAAAGAATCTTTAGTACATATAATGAAAATAATACAGTCGAGTCCGCTTAACTCCAATTCGCTGGGACCACCCCAATGAGTTGGAGAAATCAGGATTCGACTAATGATTTCCAGGGCGGGTCAACCGTATGCGAGTGAGCCAGCACCCTGGGGAGGTCACGAGGGTAATTCGGCAGGGAATGTAACTAAAGATGGCATATTGGGGAAATATTTTAAATGGGATTATTTCTTTTTCTAAGAAATCGCTCTGAGTAGTAGCTTAATAGATGAAGAGGCCGCCGCTTTTTTCCACTTGTTCCCGGTTTGTCAAGATGGTAGAAAACGTGCTAACGGGAACGCCATATTTCTCAGCTATGACATTCTTCGACATCGCACCTCTGTCGATTTCCTGGAGCATGTTAATATTCGACTCAATGGAAAGAGTCTTGAGGTTTCTCTTTACAGGATTAGAGGAAGCCATTATTTAGAGGACAAATTCAATTTAATTCAAGTTGAAAATGATAAAGATGAGTCAACCGTACGCGAGCGAGCGAGCACACTGGGGAGGTCACGAGGGCAGCCTCTTGTTTATTTACCGTCACAGTGCAATGGGCCAGTGCATTGTATGTATACACTGCTGCCGAGATGTTTAATTATCGATCGATTTTTCAGCACCGCCGAGCCCTCCTGCATTCTCCTCTCCCTACTGTCTTCTCAGCGGTGGTGTAATACACACGCCCTACTTATTGTGCTGCGGTTAATGGCACTCGCAGTGTCCAGTTTTATTGCCTCTCTCTATCCGCGGCACCGTCTTGTTTGTTTTTCAAGCCGTCGGCGTTGTTTAGTACCACGCGGGGAAGACGCCAGGAGGTGATTTTGCCTCTGTGGCAGCGCTGAGCAGTTGGACTAATCAGAAATGGGCATTAATTACTTCGTCTTATGCAAGGATAATTAATAGACGCAAAGAAGGAAAAAAAAACTATTATTTCTTTTTATTTCGACTAATAAATAATTTGAGGTATCCGATTTCGACATACATGGACTCGACTGTAATTATTTTCAGAGTTTTGTTTCCTGTAGTCTGGTCCTCATGTAAGGATTGCAGAAGTGATCTGTCATGGACCAAATATTAAGTGCTAAACTCATTGTAGCTCCAGGGATGCCACTTTTCCGAGAAATCTCGGAAATCCGAGAATATCGGCAGCTCCGAGAATGCCATCCGAGGTCGGTCCGAGAACCCGTGACGACTCTCGGAAAGAAGAAAAAATTCCGAAATCCAAAATTTAACGGAAGTTTTGGTACAGCCGCCGTATGGATAGATCAGCATGCAGAATTATGCATAAGCGTTTCAGTACGGCCGACGTATGGCTAGATAGTTTAGAATTATTAAAAAGTCACTTCCGGCCTAAAATTCGAACTGTCGTAGATGCGCTTATTTTGGTTTTGAAAACTCTTTTAGAGGATGGAAACCATATGAGAGACCCAAATTCGGCGATAAGCATTCCAATGCATATGTTCTTCTATGAAAATTGCCTTGTAGGCCTAGCTTAGGCAGTACTAAGATTGCATGATCGTCCGTCGCTCTTGCTCATCTTCTTCGGGCGGTGTGTGGGTTGGGCTGGTCGACTTCGCAGAACACCTTGACTAGGTCTGCGTTAATTTTGGAGATAATCTGAATCATGACTGAAAGCAAGAGATCTAGACTAAGCAACAAAATCTTTAAGGGATTCCTTGTAGTATCTAGGGGTTTCCCAGAGAAAGCTTTTTCTTACCAAATCCCAACCCAGGCACTTTGAGAAACAGGATTTTAAAGTAGTTTGTCCCAGCCTTTGTGTTTACAGTCAATTTCTGACATTGATGAAGAACATGTTTGAGTGACTAATCAGAAGAATCAAACCATATGATAAGTTTTAGTCAGATAGCCTCATCGGCTGCCTGATCCTTGATAAAAAGGGGTTGGCAAGTCTGCTTTCGATTTCTGTCCTGTATGATTATGTAGTAAATGTATGCGTCTTTATTGTTTAAGAGATAGCTTCATTTCTTCATTGTTTAAGATAGCTTTATTTAGAGATCAGACATGACTTGGCTCTCTGAAAGAAGAGGTTTCAGATCAGAGACCAAGTCCATGAATTTCCGCGAAGCCGCAAAAAGCTTCAGAGAATTTTATGAAAAGTGAGTGGCATCGCTGAAGAGTAAATTTCAAGTGGTATGAAGAAATTCCTTGAATTTTAAACTTGAACAACTTCAATAATTCAAATTTATGCAATTGAAATTTGGCACCCATTAATGAACTGGATATTGTCTATTAATTCCACGAATTTCAAATATTTATGTTGTGTTACACAAGTGATTTAAAATACGTATCCAACAAAAGTATGCTCAATGTGTGTCTGACACATTAACCACAATAAACCATTTTCTACTTGTGTTTTTAATTTCTTTGCTGTGACGAAAGCATAGCATCTAGGGAAATAACTTGCAATAATTGTAACTTGTCTCATTATGTTCCTAAAATTTCATCCTGGCTTCTATTATATTCTTGTATTAATTATGAGTATTAAATGTGACGCAATGATCGGAATGTTTCGAATTTCCCAAGAAGACTTCGTTGCTCTTCCTCCTCTTTCCCTTTCCCCATCCCTTCCCAAAGAAAAAACCCTAAAAACTGCAAGATATTACAGTTACTAGACCTTGAATTAAGCAAAATTTGGGATATTTCTTTGGCCATGTGCTGTTTTAAAGCTGTCCGTTGTTTCTCTGATGATAAGACAAACTACAATATCTGTGCAACCAGGTCTCTTCTTTACCTATTCAATTACTTATTGCAATCCCCACAGGCCACCCTAATAAAACTACACGCATGCTAATCGCTTTTACGCGAGTCAAATCTCGTGCCCATTCCTTGACCGGCTGTGACTGCATCCCCCCTGTTTTCCTCGCTTGCTCTCTCTCGGTGACGTCATAAGTCCACAGCTACGCCTGGCTTGCTTTGTTTACCTTTGGTTCGGAGTGGAAGACACTGGGATTTGTGTATCGTTCGTTGTGTGTGTGTTGTTTTGATCTGTAA